>APFE031334879.1:8251-24126 GCA_000404065.3 Pinus taeda | reverse complement strand
TTCTTTCTGTACACGACTTTACTAAAAGAAACATGTGTATTATACATGACTGTTATGTAGACAACGAACATATATATATATATAGTTAACTTACTTTTCAATTAATTCATCATTTTATTGTCTTGAACCAATGTATTAGAACCTCATTAAGCATTTGTTAAATAATAACTATGTGTAGTAAGAAAAAATAAACCATCACACATAAATGACACACATGAACACCAAGATTTTAGGTGGAAACCCAATGTGGGAGAAAAGCACCATTGCTTTTGTCTGTCTTCTTTAATTATTAAGAAAAACTTCTTACAATCTTGTACTAATGCAGACTCATACTAGCATGAAGAAACCCACCTGAAGAAGGCTACAACCGTCTCTCGTTCTCCGACACCCACTGTAAGAGATCTCCAACCCCTTGATCTCATTTACCAACACCCTAAGGAAGGGATCTCCTACCCCTAATCTGATTTACCATCTACCATGGGAAGCAAGCTTCGACCTCCTTACTGAATGCTCCAACCCTCAACACCATCGTGGACCGCATTTCATAATTTTTCAAATTGGATCCACCTGATACAAAACATAACTACTTGTAGGCCACTTTTCATCAAATTTTTAGACTGGACCCACTACCATCATTTTAGCCCAAAACCAAATATCAAAACTGAAATTGATCATTAGAAAAAATCACTCAATCATTGAACCAACTGAATCAACTAATCACTGAACCAAATGAGACCCAAATCAATCAACTTATTCTCAAACAACCAAAGTAGTTAAATCACTTTAACCTGAATACCAATACTGAACCCAAACACTGCATCAACTCACTAAACCAATAGAAAAACCTAATTAATAAAATGTTAGAATATATACACTACTTTACTTTAGAAAATTTTCATGTATACACAACTTCCTTGAGGCATACCTGTGTACATATCTTAAAACATTGAACCCTGAAACTGAATCACTGTCATTCTGAAACAAACATTGAGTTGGAACCATCATAGATCTTTAATCACTTACTACTAACAACACCATCACTCTTCAATTAATCAATTCAACTTCAATCATCAATGTTAAAGCTAGAACATTAGGTAAGAATTCATTGACAAACAACAGAAACACAACAAGACTGATTAGACTGATTAGACATTTTATTCAGGAAAGCCCTAGCTTATATATGCACTTTCCAAAAAACACTTTTGTGTGTATACGCACTCTTCAGGAATCAAACCTGCATACAGATAAGTCAAAAGTGCAGAATCAACAAACGACTTACCAACATTAGACTCACGTATGTACACGCCTTTCAAGTTATCAAACCAATGTATAGATCTGCAACTATTTACTTATAGCTTTGTTGTAAATTAGACCTTTAGAACAAACCCATCTCTCAGCTTACATAATAAAACAAGCATCATACATAAATATTATAGATCAAATCAATCCATTATCAATATAGCCATTTCATATCCATTGGATATGATCCATCATCAAATTCCCAAGTGCATACTTAGATTCAAATCAAACAATTCATTAATAGCCCATTAGATGCACACTTGCTTCAGATCTAACTATGAAACCTTCACCTCTTGCACACCCAAACACTTTGATCTTAATCTCCTTATATAGCTTAGGCCTTATCCAATACCACAAGTCAAATAATTAGTAATGCCAATAGTATTCTTAGATGGGATCAAATATTATTTTCTGCGCCCATTACTATGGGTCAATACCATCTTAAATATCCTTGGTATTTAGGATACCATGGTGTGGAAACTGTATGCGCTTTTTCTTCTCCATACTCTCATATGTATGCAAATTTGATTCACCAAACTTGAATGTATTTTCTATATTCAAGCTTCTATGATCCATAATGAATTAAACAAAGTCTTTCGGTAGAAATTACATGAGAGAATGTTTTGGCTGACGCATTTCAAACGAAGAAGTGTGGTTCATCATCAGGACCAAATGAAGAGGCAGACCATGACGAAGGCTTAAATAGAGAGCAATGTAGAGACATAATTTCAAGTAATGACTATATTTGAACAATAATGTTTAAATTATAATATTAACTATTAATATATTAAAAACAAATAATTAAGTACACTCTATTATGGCTAGGTTTTACAAAATTAGATAATGATTTATTTCATTAATTTTGAAAAATATCAGCTATATTAACGACTATTTCAAAAACTAACATTTTATATAGCCGTACTTATTATATTTTTAATCAATTAATGAAGTAATATCCCTATTTAAATTATTTTTTTCAAAAACTAGTCTTTTTAATATAGCCGTTTTAATAATTTAATTTATTAATAAATTAATATAAATTTAAACATTATTGTTCTATTATATATTACTTAAATATTCTTACATTTTTCTCTATTTTAAGCCTTTGTCATGGTCTGCCTCTTCATTTGGTCCTGATGATGAACCACACTTGTTGGTTCAAAAAGTGGTGGCCAAAAAATTCTCTCATGTAATTTCTGCATGTATTTATCAAAACATCACCTTCATCATTCTTGTGTCTTTCGACTGCTATGCCTTTGACCAAACTCTTTGTCGCGTGTGTAATAGCTTTTAAGAACATCTTGTTAGCATCATGTTTAAAAACTTCATCAAGTAGGTTGCCATCAAGGACAACACATTTGTCATAATGCCAACACTTCTACCCATTTTGTAACATAATCTGTGCAAACAAGTATGTCCCTTTTAGGTTTATATCGAGGATTTATTTGTCCAGCAAAATATACAACCCATTTTTCAAAAGGATCTACAAATACCTATGGATATATAGGCATTTCATCTAATGGAACAAGCTTCACTATTCTTTGACAAATATCACATCTTTTGACATATTCTTTGGCATCCTTAAAAGTAGATGACCAATAATATCCCAAAAGATGGATCTTGTAGGAAGTTATTTTGTCAGCAAACACATGGTTCATCATGAAAATATTTCAATATTTTAGGCACTTCATCTTCTCGAACACATCTTCAGATGATCAAATCAGGTCCAATTTTGTACAATTCTCCATCTATCCAAGAATAAGGTGCACTAGTTTTGATCACTTTTTTCTTTTATTTGGCTGATTGTTGTGGAGGTAACTTTCCTGTAGCCAATAATTAACAATATCTACAAATCAAGGTGTTTTAGTAAATACTATAAAAATATATTCATCAAGAAAGTTATCTTTTATATGAAAATCATCATTATTATTCGACATTCTAGAAAGAAAATCAACAACTGTATTTTCTTTTGCTGGTATATCAAGAATAGTAATGTTGAATTCTTGTAACAATAACAACGATATTGTAATTATAATATTATAAATTGGTTTTTTCATTAGATATCTAATGGAAGAATTATTTGTATGAATGAAAGTTTCATGTTCAGTGATATAATGACGAAACTTATTAATGGCATGTACAACATCTAAAAACTCATTTTTTGTTAAAATGTAATTTAATTCTGTTGGAGTGAAATTTTTACTTGTATAATAGATAACACAAGGAGTTAAATCTTTTTTCCCAACACAACTCTAGAGATGTATCTGAAGCATCATTATAAACATGGAAATGAAGAGACCAATTAGGATCTCTTAGAATTGGTTCTTCGGTAATCTTTTGTTTCAATATCTCAGATGCTTTTTGACAATCAGAATTCCAAACTAATTCACAATATCTTGTAAGGAGCTTGAAAAGTGGAGAGGCTATTTTTGTCAAATTTTCTATGAATCTTCTATAATATCTAGTAAATCTGAGAAAACTTCTAACATTACTTGATAAACATGAATTGAAATTTTGGAAATTATTTCTACTTTAGATGTATCCACTTTAATTCCATCACTTGAAATATGGTGGCCTAAAACAAACCCTTTCATTGAACATCACAAAACATTTCTCATGGCTTAATGAAAGGTTTGTCTCTTTACATATAATAATAACTTTTTCCAAATTTTGAATAGCTTCTTCAAAATTATCACCATACACAGTAAATTCATCCATGTATAATCCACAAAATCATGAATTAGATCAAAAAAGATACCTAAAACTAGTCTTCGGAATGTGGAAGGTGCATTACATAATCCAAAGGGAAGTACCCTATAGGCATATGTTCCCCATGGACATGTAAAATTAGTTTTACCTTGACCTTCTAGTGCTAGTTGGATTTGGTTATATCCACTAAAACCATCTAAAAATCAAAACACTTCTTCCTTGCCAAGGTATCTAATACTTGATCTATAAAGGGTAGTGGAAAAGTATCTTTCAAAGTAAATTTCTTTAATTCCCTTTACTTAGTACACACTCTCCATTTTCCATTTTTCCTTGGAACAATCACTAAAGGTGACACCCATTGACTATATAATATTGGATATATGAAATTGACATTAAGTAACTATTTTAATTCCTCCTGAACAATTTATCTCTGATTAGGGTTCATGCTTCTCTAAGATTTTCTAACTGGTTTGGCATTTTCATGGATCTAAATATGATGCATACAAGTTTTAGGATCAATTCCTTTCATATCAGTATGCTCTCATGCATAAGCAAAATAATGTTTTTGTATGGTGATAATTTTGAAGAAGCTATTCAAAACTTTGATCTTTCTCAAAATATGAAAAAGAATCATTATTATTCATTAAATTTATCAATTGATCCTCTTCATCTAATTGTGAAAGAGTATAAACTCGTTACATATCATAAAAGTATTCATTATCATCATCTATCTAAATTTCACTTTCTACTTCAGTTATTATTTTTTCAGGAGGATACAATGTGAATTATTTAGTGGACTTCTCATCAAATATATACATATCCCCAGATCTACAACTTATGAATGCATTAGTTGTAGCTAGCCAGGGTCTACCAAGGATCAATGGATGGCCTCCTAAATTATTCTTGGGAGTCAAAATCATGAAGTCTAAAGGATATTCCCTAGAATCTAGAGAAATAGACACATTTTCTAGTACACCATATGATTTGATAACAAATCTATTTTCTAATTGTAATAATGTAGGGGTTTATTGAAGATTAGGAAGCTTAAGTTGCTCCATTCTTTGTTTACTCATAATATTTATGGATGATCCTAGATCAATCAAAGTGTTTGAAATTTCAATACCATTGATATGAATTTTCACAATGAGGTTACTAGGATCTAAATATTTTTGAGCAATAGGCTTCCCCATCATGATATCGACAAATTTTCCTACCAATTGAATCCTTTTAATATATTTTATTTTTCTTCCTAGTTTTCTAATGCATAACTCCTTAATAGTTTTTGCAAATATTGGTATTTATTTTATAGCTTGGAGTAAAGGAATTTTGATGAAAATATTCTTAAGTTCATTTAACATATCATAGTATGCTAAAATGATTTTCCTTTCTATTCCTTTATCAATTTTGAGCCTTTCAAGAAAAGGTGGTTCCTGCAAAGAAATAGAGGGTTGTTATACTAGAGGAACTCTAGGATCTTGCTTTGTTTTCTCATCCTTTGATTGTATAGGAACATCTTCCTTTAGAGGAATATTTTCTTGATCAAGATTTTCATCTTTTTCATGAACTTCATCCTCTTTATATTTTTGTATGGACATTGTTGGTGACTTCTTTTGAAAAACCCTACAAGACCTAAGTTAAACATCATTTATACCTAATGGGGTGTTGAAAGTTCGAGACCCATCAACATTCAGCGGATCACCCCGATGTGAAGTCCCAAATAGACCTCACACCATTTGGTGTGCGAGTCCCATTTGCTATGATGGCTTGGTTGTCATTGTCTTAAGGATTTTCCTCAACTCTTGCTTGTCAGCACAAGAGAGTGGTCTGCTTTTCCTTCGAGAAGTGAGGTTTGCGTGCTTGGTGATTGCTAGTGTACTTGTGTCAACGGTTCTTTCATTGTAGAGGGAGAGTGTGAGAGTGAGTCCCAAGTTTGTTGGGATGAAGTCCCAACTCGGGTAGGAACACACAACACAATAGGACGTGCACAACTTCTGAAGGAGTAGTCGACATGGATCTGACAGTCACAACACACAAGGTAAGATAACATGTACAACACTCAACGGATAAGTCCACATGAGTGAAACAGTTGTTCAAACATGCTTTATGTGAAAGGTCCATCTGAGGTATGAGGAGATAGCCACCACGAGCGAGACAACATTAACAACATATACAACACATTACCTTTAACAAATTATGTATTACAACAAGTGATATAGCTGAAGTGTTCAACACAAGTTAAAGAAACATGCATTACAAATGTTCAAGATTAGTCTTACAACAATTACAATACATGTGTGAAAATGTGTTGGCATGTTAGCAAGCTTTTGAATTAAGCGAAATTTCCAAGACACATTATTACACCACACATCACTAACCCCCAATGTAGGGCATTGGAGCCACTACTTACTCCTCAAAGAAAAGATTATAGACTCTCTTGGCTATGTGGGAGGAGCTGAGGTGAAAAGTCCCTTCCATGTACAAATGAGGGGGTATTTATAGCCAAGGGTGAAACTGACCCTTGTGACTGTTCGACTACCCTCATCACTATTTGAATTCCATGACTTTTCGACTTTACATGACTCCTTTTACAACAAGTGGGGCTCTTGGACTTCCATGTTACATTACATTGATTTAAATACATGGCCCATAGTGGAGATGTGGACAACATGACTCATGACATGACTCGACATGACAGTGCTGGTACATTGGTGCTGCTGCTGGAGTGCATGTCGAGCCGTAGTGCTGTTGGGTGATGGATGTCCTCATGGTGTATCACAACTTCACCTCTGCATGGAAAAGTGCATGGAGTCTTTGATGGTTGTTTGTTCACTTGATGTTGCTTTGGAACATTGCTCCTTGCTTGTATGTTGGATAGCTTTACAGGCTCATCTATTCGTGAAAGGTGTCCATTCATCCATCCATGAGCACATCTTGCATGTTTTCTTGTCCGTCCATCCACAAACACATCTTTGCATGATAATTTATTCACGAGAACATCTCTTCGCATGCATCGTTCATTCATTTCTTGGTGAAAGTATCCTTCTGCATGTGCTTCCTTCGTCATCCCATTCGTTGACATGCCATGTTTGTTAGTGTACCTATGCCTATAGTCACTCATGATGAGACGACATCAAATCCAAAAACCCCCTATTTTACCATGAAACATGATCATTTCGCATGCAGGTGACCGAGAGAGGCAATAAGGTTATGAGGCGGGATGATGGCTCTAGGCACTGCTGATGAAAAATACATAAGAGTCACTGGGTGATGAATATGGGAAATCCAAGTCGATAGTGACTGTTTGCGAGGTCTAGCTTGGTGGAAGCAAAACTGTGCAAATTTTGGGAAGGACAGTCAGGTTTGCAGGAAGGCAAGGTAGAAAGAATCTACGCATTTTCTGGAACAAGTGGGAAGAGGAAGCTAGAAGGAAAAATTTGTGCAATTTTCTGGGGGAACAGGCCAGGCTGTGTGGAGGATTAGTAGGCATAAAATGCACAATTTTTTGAATGAACTGGCTGGGTGTCTGGCAGCGAAAACTACACAATTCCTAGAGGGAATTGACAGTTGGCTGCTTTGTCACTCGTAATAAAAACTAGACAATTCCCAAGGGGAACAGAAAGTCAGCTACTGGGTGTTTGGTAGCAAAAACTATGCAATTCTTGGAGGGAACCGATAGTCTACTATTAGGAGATTTTGGTGAGGGAAACTACATTGAGGCTGGGAGGCTAGCCTGCTGATCATCTCTACATAAATTTTGAGCTAAGTAGATTGGGAAGTAGAAGGTCTACTCATGAAAAATGCACAATTTCCTGGATGAGCAGCTAGTCGACTGTTAGGGGGACTGACTGGGGAAAGTGCACAATTTTCTGAGGGAGACAGGGACGGGCAGTTGGTGTCTTTCCAACATGTCTACACAATTTACTCAGTCATCAGAGTGGGTAAGGTCAACAAACTGTGCACAATTTTTGAGGGGAGTCAGTCCCGAGCTGATTGTCGGGTCCCACTCTCTGGGTGGCCAACATGAAAGTTGATTGAATCACTTGCGATCAGTGCAACTTGGAAAGACTTGCTTGGTGCTTTTACACCGTTCTGGGTGAAAATCGATCGAGTCGATGGTGGGGTGATGGTCCAACTATCAAAGTAGAGTCTAGTTATCAAAACTTCGACAAAATAACTAAGTGTGTGAATGATCAAAAGATGCATAGGTGATCATGCAAACACACACTCACATGACTCAAAGACGAGATGAATTAAACCATCTAGACACACATGTTCAACATGATTGAATGACAACGCAAGCGACAAGCACTATGATCATGATTGATTGTTGATTGACGTGACGACACTTGTGCGATAGTGAATGTGACTCTGTGTGTGAGTGCGAAAGGTGCTTCCATAGAGAACACAACAAGTACAAACCAAGCGAAGACTTTCAGCATAACCAGAACATGGTCACAAGCATGACTTAGACACCAACATGCAAAAACTTGAATGAAATGAACAAGCAAGGTAGATACAAAGACTCACATGGACTCATGGAGTGAACATGAGGGTGTGTAGTCATCAAGTGAAATTCTCAAGGGAGGCTCCGAAATTGCATGTGGGCCAAAAATTTGGAGGGTGGTTGTAGCCGCTACAGCATGGGGTTATCATACAAGCTTGAAACTTTTGTCCTTCAATGTTATTAAAAACTTGTTGATTCTTATTATTTGGATTCATAAGCAGTTGAGCAGGTAGTTGATTTGGTTTTTGAGGAAATAGTAATGAAAGTTGTTGATTTGGATTTTGAAATTGAGGGGGTTGGGTTGGTTGAGGAGGATAATATTGTGGTGGAAAATAAGGATAAAGTTGTTGGAATTGAGGATATTGAGGATATTTTTGTAAGCATTTTTCCAACCTTATGTCCAAGATGGATTTTGAGATTGTGGGGGGAAAGGTTTCCAAGGCATGGGTGCAATCCAATTGTTTTGTGGTTCTGTATATGATTGTTGATTTTTCCATGGTATTTTTGCAATAAAACATAGTGATTCAATTTCGTTCGTTCTAGCCTCATCTTGAAAAATAACTTTAAGATCAAGGATTGAGGGGCATTCCTTTGAATTATGATTTTCAGCACATATGATACAAATTTCTATACTATCAAGGGGACATTCCCTCAAGGCATGTTTCTTCCTACATCTAGGGGAGAAATTATATAAGGCAACATTCTCAACTTTTTTCTTGTTTTGTATCTTAAGAGTATCTAGTTGTTCACTAAGACTCCAAAGGATATTTGTTTTAAAATTGTCACGCAAGTTTCTTATTTCAACTCTACTTACTATTCCAGTTGTAGATTTACTAATTCTGGACATCACATGATATCTTGGATTTTTACCAGTTCTAACCTTACCCCTTGAAATATGTTTACACAAATAAAAAATTTATCCAGATAAAAGTTGAGAAACATCTCCTTTGCCCATCAAATTTAGAAGGTCAATCCATTCATCTCTAATGGATTTTAACAAAAGAGATTTTAATGTTTCATCATCTAAATTTTGCATCTTAGCCCTTTTAATATTGTAAGGAAATATTTCAACTAGGTCTTCAAGGATTTCATTCTCTTTTTTAATCATCTTAAAAACTTCATTCATAAGGTTATGAGGCATGCAATAATCCTTATATTTTGCTAATAACAAATTTTTCATTTCTTCCCATTTTCTAATAGTATGTGTTCCTGATCCCATGAACCATTTAAGTGATCCATAATTAAGAGTAGCAAGGAATAATTTGAGTTTATAAGGATCAATTAAGTAGTCATAAGATCTACATAAAACATCAAACTCAAAATGAAATGTTTTAGTGTCCTCATTTCTCAAACCATGGAAATTAGGAAGGATGGAGGGTGAGATGTTCTTCATAAAAAATGGGAAATCGATAAGGACCTAGTTCTCCCCTACCACATCTACCACCTCATCCTCCAGCTCCTCCTCTATTTCTTCTTATGCCTCTTCCATCTTCAATCTTAAGTTCACCATTTACATTGTGTGCTTCTCCTTCTCCTTCCCCTACTACTGTAGATTCTGTAGAGCTAATATAAGGTTATATGATAGGATTATCTAGCTCTTCTTCTGGTTCCTCTATTAATGGTATATTAAAATAAGTTTCTTCTTCCTCTTATTCACTAGGAACCTCTATTTCTTGTCCTAGAAGTTGCTCTCTTGTCAAAGAGTGGAAAATTACTCCTTTTGTTGGGGATTTAGGTTCTTCAACTACAACTTCGATAGAAGAATTTGGTAAATCTTTTGATTGGATTTCAGATCTATGCACCTTAGGAAGTCTATGTTACTTGCAAATAATGGAATGCGAGTATGAGTGGATGGTGTGGTACTACGATGTCTAGTGGGGGTGAGTGGTGATGTTTGAATTGAACTTCTACCTCTACTTACAGATCTACCCCTAGAATCAATTTCTCTATGCATAAATTATTTTTACCATGCTTTAATTATGCTACAAAATTGAATGCACCTAAAATGATATGAAAACTAAGAATGGAATCTTATATACACCTCCTCAGTAAAGACGCAAAAATGTTAGGTAATTTAATTGTCCTTAAATTACTTCATTAATTGTCAACAAAGGTTCATGTACTTATGAGATGTATGTGCACCATATATGATGGGAATTCTATATTGAAATTAAATTGATCTAAGTGTGGATAAATATTAAACGAAATTAAGGAGTTGTCATGCACATGTTCTTTCCATTAAAGCTACATCCAAACCAAATGCCAAACTGAATGGAAAATTAATCTAGAACTTAAAATCTCAACTTAGTTTAACTGTGAAATTGAAAGTCTAACTCTAATTGCAAAATTTGAAGTCTATGCTTAATTGTAGAATGGAAAATTCTAATGCTAAACTGTAGAAAATAAATCATAACACCGCTTTGCAAAAAAGGAAATTAACTCTAGTTGTAGAAAAACGGAACTTAACTATGATTGCACAAAGGAATATGCCAATGTAAATGCTTGCAGAAGAAAAATCAAATAATAACTTCCAATGGTTATTGATGTGCGTATATTACTATAAAAAGGCATTTCTTCATCATCCACAAAATTAATTGAGTAATGAAACTAAATTGCTAGAAGTAAATGCATATGAGAATCAAATCTTTTTTGTATTTCTCTTTTATGAGCACTTTGAAATCAAACCAACAATTGATTAAAATCACATAAATGAGATGTAAAAATTCAAATTAACATAAATAAAATTATATGAAATTTCAAATTGAATGCAAGAAATATCTATCAATGTAATAAAAAAGATACTAATGAAAACTAACTATCCTTAAAACTCTTCGAGGGGCCCTCCCGTGAGCGTAATTTTGTCATTGGTCAAATGTTTTCTCAACCACGCATTGAAAACAAAGGATTATATTAATTCAAAACAAAGTTTCACAATACTAGAAATAAACCATAGTGTACTTAACTTCTGAATTGAACTTCTTAGTTTCCCCTTATGGATTTTATACAATTTTTCATAAACTAGATTATGAGTCTTATGCCAAGAGGCAATGAAATTGTTCTACCATCTAAGAAGTAAACGTCAGTTGCAACTCTATCTCCTCATGATTTTCTATTAGAAGATAAAATCATGAGGGATTCTTCTTGAACCATATCCTCATAATCAAACAAATCTCCTACATGCTCGCATGATCTAATCGTGATCTCCTTCCTCACTTTGCTTAATTGTTGCATCGTCATAACCAGAGTTTGAATTTGGGCTTGACTCTTAGATCTCCCAATATATGTAGCCTACCAAGTCATGCCAATAGGTTTTCATCCATGTGGTGAAAATTTTTCATCTTCATATACCTATCATCCCTTTATTGATGCATTGCAACCTGTCTAATAATAGATATGGTCGTGAAATTCAGCATTAGAAGCAGAATGATCAAAATTCTACAATTATAGAGATGTTTTCATCATAATTCATAAACAAACATAGATTCTAAAACATGGATGATTAATACCTTTAATAAGCTCAAGTATGTCTGAGATGATATTGACTAAGATGAGACTACTGTAAAATGGTCACAAAAGGATAAGGGAGAAGGAAAAAGGAATTAAAAAAGGAAACAATTTTAGACTTCAATATGGTTATTTGAAAATGTTTCTGAACCAATAGGAAAAATTGCTAGCAGAATCAATTCAAACAATTGAGGTTTGCACTAGAAAATTTGAATTTTATAATATAAAATATCTTGAAGATTATAATAGAAAGGATGAACAATCTAAAATGAAGCTCACAAAAATGCTAGATCTGATTGAATCATGGACATCATCAACGGAAACAAAAGATAAAAGAAGTTGCAGAACTATGGAGGGAAAAGAAACAACTAAAGATTAGAAAGTAGAAATTAAAGTGAGCCCAAAGGTAGATAACGATTTAGATAAAAATGTGAAAGAATAATTTTCTAAGATTGATACACCACATAATGGATTGGAGGTTCATGACTACACAATTTTAGAAATTTAAGAAGTACCAATCAAGGAAAATTAAGCTCAAGTAATGACAAAGGTATTCAATTTTCCTTTAGAGTGATGTATGAGGATTTTCCCTTGGATCGAAATTATTTTTTAGTTTCAATGGTCGACCATGATCTTGAGCTAGCCATGAAAATACTACAAGAGCTTCCAAGTATGGAGGATGATAGATTCCTTAATTGGAAGTGGGATCTAGGTGGGTCATCCCATTGTATGAAGGATAGTGACCAAGGTGTGGAGTTTAATAATATTATTGAATTGGGAAACCTTGAGATGATACAACAAGTTGATGCCAAAGCTTTTAACCAGCTTGTTTGGTATCTTGGTATTGAATGGAATTTGCTTGAGGAAAAGAAAAAATTGGGAAGGGAGGAATATACTGTCACTTTCTGACCCTTAAAATCAAAAGGAGGTTGAGTCATAAACTATATAGATCCCATGGGCTATTGATTGGGAAAATAAAGGGGTTGCCATAATAAGATAAATAATAATTAAATAAAAGGCGTAAAAAAATCACTTTCGGAAATCAAGTGACCCATGGTTTTTGGAGGAGGAACTTATTATTAAAGGGGAGAAGGAGATTGAAGGAGGACATGAAAATAAATTATTGAAGAAATTAACAAGGAGCTCTAGGATCTGTTGAGTAAAAGGGAAACCATAATATTGTCTAGTTTGGTGTTGAAAGACACACCCTAGCTGACGAATGTTGGTTTCAATGTTGAAGTACATAACCTAGACAATATTGTTGTGTAGGTTGATCTCGTGGCCAAGAAGATTAATTTGAAGGATGATTCCATAATCCATTGTGCAGGGCAAGATCATTTATTTTTAAGGGTCGATTGTATTATTTTGTAGAATCTAAGTTCACGATTAACAAAATCAAATTTCATGGAATTTCTAGGTTGAACTTGTCTTATTTTGCAGGTTGAATTCATTAATTTGAAAGGATTACACTTATTGTAATTATTGGGGTTGAGTTTCATATTTGTCATGATCTCTCAAGGGAAAAAAGTTATCTTTCTCAAGGGCCAATTTTTTAGGTTAATTAGTGTTGAAACCTTGAGCCAATTGGAGAATGAATTTCTAGGTCAAATAAGAGGTTGGATTTTTCCTTTAGAGCTACAACAAGTAACTTGAATCTCGAGGCCACATTTCTTGGCCAAATTATGAGTGGAAGGGCCGAGTTGACTCAATACTTTAGGAAAGAATTTTTATAAAGCACATTGCAGGTGCTATCTTAGAAATTTATGTAAAATTCCCCTGAATAATTCCTTTAGTAAATAATTCCTGAGTTGCACCATTTTATTCCTGTGTTGCACAATTTATTTGAATTGTTGCTGATTTTTATTGTGATATTTTTGGGACAAAAATTCATGCCCTAAATTTATAATTCAAAACCTTAAAATATTAATTAAATTGATAATTAGGTTTATTACATATATGTCAGTCTTCCATCTCATATACACATCCAAGATTTTCATTAATTCTCATTATAAATATTTATGAATCTCTTATCTTCCATATACATCTAGATTTAGGTATAGCACTAAGTCAATCGACATTCTCTATATTTAAAAACTCTCAAAGATACTTTAAATCAAAGAGATGGATTAAAATATTAGATTCCTAGATATTTGGACTTTGCTCATTTAGAACACTCACCAAAGCACATTTAAATGAAATTCCAAACCTCTAGACTCCTAGATTCTACAACATCTCTGTCATGGATGCACCACCTCAACTACCATGTCAATGCCTTGGTACTTAATGTCAATTCATCATGCCACATTGACATGCCATGTAACATAATCCAGTCCCTCATGCCACATCAGTGACCACATCACTCCATGTGGATGCCACATAATCCCCCACATTCTTTATTCAATTATCATTTGGATCTATGCTTTTCATAAAAGGATGTCATTTAAGCCTTTTTTGAATTTATTAATTTGTTATAACCATGGCATCATAGTTCATCCAACTTAAGGTTCAATCCTACAGGAATATGGATTTGTTTGGGAAAATCCCTTTATAAATTTTTTCGAATGTCTACATATATATATCTCCAAATATTCAAAAAATCCCCACCAAGGAAAATTCTACGGATGGAAATTTGTATTAAATTTTAAAACCCTTGGTGAGCCTTACTAGTGCATAATATATAAACTATACAGTATTTGGTGATGTTTTTGTGGAAATATTCAATTTTATAATGGTTTTATTATAGTATCTATAAAATCTTGGCAATTTTTAAGTTAAAATAATTTTATCATATCATTTTTTTGGGAAAATAAATTTTAGAAAAAATGGAAATTGGTGAATCTTTTTTTTAGCATAGAAAATTAGCCCCTAAAATTTTCCTTGATCCACACTTCCTCAATAGCATGACAATTAATGATCCAGATGTCTTCACATCCATATATGTGGAACATACCACACCTCCAATATTGCTTTCACAAGGAAAATGCTTGGATGCCTGGTTGTCCAAATTTTTTGATAACATGGATATTCAATTATGTAGGACTTCCTGTTGGCATTATGGCACAGGTTTGGAGCTATGGCACAGGTGTTGTCCTTGATGGCAACCTTCTTGGTTAACAGATTTCAGTTCAAGCACTCAGAAAGTAGAAAAAGACATATACGCAGGTTCATCTAGATGAAGGCGCGTATACACGCGGGTTATTCATTACAAAAGCGCGTATATGTTGGTGATCATTCTTTTGGTCCATGGCAGTTAGATCTTGGAACTTGAACCTATGTTTTGGACCATGGCATCTCATCAATTGTGTCGATCCCTAGTTTTTGGTTCATGGTATTGAAATGTTATGGTTTTGGACCATGGTATTGGGGAAGGCCTAGGACTATAAAAGAGGAAGGAGATCTTGTGACAAATCACCATCTGAATTATTATTGAAGATCTAATAAAGTGCTAGAACTGGTATATTGGATGGTGATGTAGATCTAGATCTGAAGGAAGGAGGAACTTTAGCACAAAAGGAAGGATAAGGTCTATTCATGGGTCATAATATTTAAGCCTAAATGATAGTATCTCTGTATGATTTTGATCTGCTTGATGTGGCGCTTGTCCGATCTATAAGTCTGATAATCTGGGTTAATTAGTGATTGAATATCTGGAAGAGTGTGTTGTCCTTTATAGATCTGTATGCAGGTTCAGTGAAGCGAAGGCGCGTATACACGCCGTTTAGGGGAAGTAAAGGCGCGTATACGCAGGTTGTTCCATACGCAGATGCATATGCACGCAAGTTGCAGACTGTTGAAATTGCGTATATGCTTTAAGCTGTGATCTAGCTGTTTCTGCTTATTGCTGCTGTGTTCTGGGTTC
>APFE031334871.1:10092-21151 GCA_000404065.3 Pinus taeda | reverse complement strand
AGAAAATGAGAAATATTTGCCTTCTAACAAAAATTACCTTCATATTGTCCATAGGAGCATGTTATGATATATGCATACACAGAAATATCAAACCCTAAATTCTTCTATCTTCTACTAGGCTAACTAAAATGTTTATTTAATCGCCTAAGTGACTATCAAAATTCTTCTATAGATCATGGTAGATACAAATCTATAGTTGTTGCAATATTTTAGATCTCTTGAAGTCACAAACACCAGAATATTGCAATTTAGAAAGTACTCAGATGCTTATAGAAAGAAAACTATGATAAAATGGTGTTTGCTACTACAAATATAAAACAGATTATAGAACCAAGAAAACCATAAACCATATATGAAGGAATTGAAAATCTAGAGACTCGTTGTGTTAGAAAGAAATATTTGTTGAAAAATGCAGAAAGAAATTCTCAATTTGATTTTTCCTTTGATTAAATTGAGAAAAAGAAAATTTCCACATCAATACACAATTTGGATGCAGTTAACTTGTGTGACATGCCATGGGTCACCTAGTTTACTTATTAAATTCAATTTGGAGGATTTAAAATTCAGTTAAGCATGTGTGATTTCTAATTTGTAGCAACCAAGGTAAGTTATCTCAAGTTGTTTTTAGTTAAACTAGTTCCAACTGTTTGAGGAAATAGTGGAAGGTTATTTGTGCAGTGGGACTTCAGTAAAACTTAGTGATCATCCAGTTGACTAATTAGTCAACCTAAAATATCTAGTGAATGCAGAGAATTCTAGCTCCCCCAGTTGTGGTGGAGTTTCCAAGGTAGTGTAACATTCACTGTAGACTAATATTGAGTGTACAAGTGTTGCATGCAGTCTCATGATCAACGTTGGAAATTGCGCAATCCATTTTGGAGAAATTCCAAAATAATAGGGCCAAATTTCTCAAGGAATAGTGCAAGGAAATAACGGCTCAAGTAGAGGTAGTAATTGACTAAGGGTGGGTCAGAGCTTCTTAGTGACTAGAGAGATAGGCTATTCACTTGTAGGTTTTGCCTAGTTGAGCAAAGTAATTGTAATACATCTTTATCCATCAGATTAATGTAAGAAGGCATTGGGGTTTTTAGTAGATTGCTTTCCCTTGGAAAAAATATTATGTACATGTGTGTTATTTCTCATTGCATGTTTGTGATTGATGTTCTAAATTATGAATTGAATCCACAGGGTAGTAGAGTGGGTTTTTGTCTTGTGGTTTTGATTAAAACTTAATGAGAAATTGATATATACATCATAATTTCTACATGGTATTAGAGTAGGATTCACACTAGAGCAATAATTTCAAAGTTGTTTCTCAAGAGGTTCGAATTTGCAGTTCAGTGTAGCAAGATCTCTTCAGAACTGAGAATATGACCTTCAACGGGTTGAGTCTAGAGTATGCCTTGGAAGGAACCTCTAATTTCATCACATGGAGGTGACATTGAATGACAATGGTTTGCTAGAATACATCATGAGATATGTTGCAAAACCAATAGAATATTATGTCCAAAACCTTGCTCAGTGGAAGAAAGATGTAGCCAAGGCAACTAGAATAAGATTAGAGGGAGTACGATACCACACTATCACAATTATCCATGGGAAAGAAACTCCTTATGTGTTGTGGTAGGAATTGAAAGATCTATTCCAAAATAGCAATGAACATAGGGAACTAGCACTCAAAGATAAACTTCAAAATATCAAGATGGAGGAGAATGACACTATTCTGTAGTATCTAAGTAGGTTCACACAAGTTTGTGATGAGATTCAAGGATTTGGTGTTATTGTTTTAGATGATGATTTGATAAGCCTATCCCTTCTAAGCCTTTCCTAGAGCTGGAATAACTTCCAAGATTCAGTGAATGAGAGGGAGAAATTACTGAATTGGGAATTATTATGGTTTGATTTGGTACAAGAGGAAATAAGTCAGAATACCAGAGATGAGACTTCATCCAAGGGTGAGGATGAAGAAAACTTTTCATTGGTTGGAAAGGGAAAGAAGGAAAAAGGGAACAAATTTCAAACCAAACCAAAATCGACCCAAGGGGCCAAGAAGAAAGATTGTCAACGATTAAATGCATCCATGGTCCCTAATTCGGGCACTATGCCACAAAGTTTCGACACAAAAATGAAAGCACGAAGACCTCAGGAGGAGCAACAAGTGAAACCTTGGCTTCACAGTTCAAGCTTGATGCTACCCTTATTGCACTCATGGCCAACGCAATGATGGGGAGCATTTGGTACTTGGAATCAAGTGCATCATTCAATATGACATGGTGTAGAGACATTTTCAGTTACCTGGAGGAGAAATATTTGTAGATGCACATTGAGCTGAGCGACAATGGAAGGTACAATGTGACCAGGTTTGGCATAGTCACCTTTCAAAGGGAGTTGAGACCCCCTCTCAGACTCAAGGATGTCATGTTCGTTCCCAGCCTAAAAAAAAGTGTCATCTCTGTTTCAGCTTTGGAAGACCATGGTTATGATGTGATATTTAGAAAAAGAAAATCATTCTTGAGACACATAGCCATGAGACAGGTCAAGCAGATCGGGGTTCATGTGAAGAACTTGTATAAGCTAGATGTGGAATATTGTGTTGCATAAAGCACTAAGGCAGAGAAAGTACATGGTCGTGATGTCGATGAAATTGGCACATAATACTTGGCCATTTGCATCATGTCACCTTGAAGATTATGCAACAAATAACCACTGGCCTCCCTAAAGGATCACTTGAGCAGAACATCGTATGCAAAGGATGTACTTTGGAGAAGTACACAAAATCCGCATTCCATGATTAGGACAACAAAGCACATGTTGTCCTAGAAAGGATCCACTCTTACGTCTATTGACATTTCTCGATATCCTCCACTCCCAAACACAAATATTTTGTCATTTTTATTGATGAATTATCACAAAAGTGCTAGATCTTCTTTATGCGAAAGAAATATGATACATTCTCCAAGTTTGTAGAATTCAACACACCGGTTGAGAAAGAAACTGACAAGAAGGTGAAGGCTCTTGAGAGAGATAATGGAGGTGAGTATGTGTCGAATACATACAAAAAAAATTGTGTGAAAGAAGGCATCCAATGGGAGTTGACCACAATCCACAACCCACAGTAAAATGGGGTGGTTGAGAGAAATAAATATAGCATTGTGGGAGCAAGGTGATGTTGCATGACCAAGGGCTACTTCTAAATTTGTGGGTTGAAGCATGCAAAATAGTAGTCTATTTGCGGAACCAGAGCCCTCATTGGATTCTTAGCATGATTACACAGGAGGAGAATTTCTCGGGGAGAAATTCATATGTGTCACACTTGAGGATTTTTGGAGCCTTTGTTTATTTCCATGTCTCCAAAGAATCAAGGAAGAATTTTGAGTGGACAATGGAATTGGCGGTATTTTTGGGTTACATAGAAACTCCCCACAACTACCGCGTGTAATTTCCATCCCTCATAATAACAGTTGTGCAAAGGGATGTAAGATTTGATGAGGAGAAAGTAATGTAGTGCTCTCTTGAGAGGGAGCTTCAGATCCCACCATAAGAGGAGCTTTTAGCTCCAAAGGAGGAGCCTCAAGAAGTTGTGGAGTAGCCACAAGTTAAGTAGCAGAGAGTGGAGACATCCACTTAAGAAGAACCATCAAGAGAAGGTAGGAAAATATCTAGGGGAGTTGATAGACTTGTGGAGGATGCAAGGGACAATGTGGGAGCTCCTTCAAATTTTCACAAACAAAGAAGGTTACCTGATCGATACACTAGCTACATGGCTCTAATGGCTGAGCTTGTAGAGACTAAGCCATCGTTTTTTAATGAAGCATTATAGAGAATTGTATCGGTTGATTCAATGCTGGAGGAATACAAATTCATTATAAAAAATAATGTTTGGGATGTGGCCCTAATACCAGCAGATAAATCAGTGAGGGGTTCGAGATGGTCTTCAAGGTTAATCATGTAGCAGATGGAAGCATAGAGAATGGTAAGGCTACATTTGTGGCCAAGGGGTACTCTCAAGTTGAGGGAATTGGTTATGAGGAGATCTTTTCTCCTATACAAAGGTACTCATCCATTAGATCAATTCTTGTACTGGCTGGACAAATGGGGTGGAAGATCCACCAGATGGATGTAAAAGAAACATTCCTCAATGGATTTATTGAGGGAGAGGTATACATCGAGAAACCAAAATGTTTTGATACATTTGATTGAGCATCTCATGTGTATAGACTCAAGCAAGCATTGTACGGTATCAAACAAGCACCTCTTCTTGTACACCATGATCAATAGTTATCTCACTGGTTTGGGCTTCACCAAAGGTATAGCAGATAAAAACCTCTATCATATCTTGGTAGAAGGTAAATTTCTTATTATTGTCATATATGTTGATGATTTTATTTTGAATGGTGGCAAGAAACTTATTAGATATTATAAGGAGGACCTTCAAGGGAATTTGAAATGAAGGACATGGGTCTCATGCACTACTTCCTTGGGTTAGAATTATGGAAAGGTGATTGGGAACTATTTGTCTCTCAAGGAAAGTATGTAAATGAGATACTACAAAAGTTCCGCAGGGAGAGTTGCAAACCCATTGAGACACATCTAGTGACCAATTCGAGGAAGGAGGATGCCACTTCAAGTGAGGAATTTGATGCTACCATTTATTTGTAGCTAGTGGGTTCATTGATGTAACTTGTGAACACACGACCAGATATGTGGGATGCAATCAACTAGTTAAGCCAAGATATGGTTAGGCCAACCAAATTATTTTGGAAGGAAACAAAGCATGTCTTATGGTACCTCAGAGGAACTACCTATTTTGGACTATGGTAGAAACAAACAGAGGGAGTGAAGTTGTGTGGCTTTACAAATGAAGATTAGGCAAGGGAGTCCATAAAATTGAAAGAATATATCGAGCGGAATTTTTATTGTTGGCTCCACAATAGTTTCCTAGTAAAGCAAGAAGTAAAGATCTGTGGCACTCAGCTCAGAAGAAGAAGAATACATGGTTGCAAGTCAAGAAACATATGTGGCGAATACGATGAGAAATATACTTTTTGGAATGTTTGGTCAGATGATGGATCCAAATGTGATCTACCATGATAATCAAATTTGCATTAAGCTCTCTCAAAACCTTGTATTTCATGATTGATCCAAGCATATAGATATTTGGCATCACCATTTACGAGTCTGTGTGTAGAGGTGGATAATGTTGCTACAATACATTCTCACAGAGGAACAAGATGATGACATTTTGGAAAAGGCCTTTTCAAGACGGAATTTCGAGTTCCACAGGTGCAAGATAGGGGTGGTTGATAATCCTCTTCTTCCTAAGAGTGAGTGTTGAAATATGCAACAAGAAATTCTAAATTTGATTTTACCTTCATTAAATTAAGGAAAATTGAATTTCCACATCATTAGACAACTTGGATGCAGTGAACTTGTGTGATATGGATTTTTTCATCTAATTTACTCAATAAATCGAGTTGGATGAGTTAGAGTTCAGTTAAGCATGCATGATTACTAATTTGTAGCAATCAAGGTCAGTTATCTCAAGTTGCTTCCAGTTAAACTAGTTCCAACTATTAGAGGAACTAGTGGAAGGTCAGTTGTGCAGTGGGACTTCAGTAAAATTCAGTGATCATCTAGTTAGATGATCAATCCACCCAAAATACCTAGTGCATGTAGATAATTAGATTTCCCCAGCCGTGGTGGAGATTCCAAGGCAGTGTAACATCAGTTGTAGACTATTCTTGAGTGTACATGTGTTGCATGTAGTTTGATGATCAACTTGGGGAATTGCACAATCCATTTTATAGAAATTTCTAAATAATAGGGGCTTAATTTCTCAAGGAATTGCGCAAGGAAATAGGGGCTCAAGGAGAGAGATAGGTTATTCACTTGTACTTTGTGCTCAATTGAGCAAAGAAATTGTAACACATCTCTATTCATCATATTAATGCAAGAAAACATTGAGGGTTTTAGCAGATTTCTTTCCCCTGAAAAATACTATGTGAATGTGTGTTATTTCTCATTGCGTATTTTTGATTGATGTTCTAGATTGTGAATTGAATTTTGTAGAGCAGTAGAGTAGGTTTGTGTCTTGTGATTTTGATTAAAACTTCGTGAGCAATTTCAAATGTACATAATAATTTCTATAATATTGACAAATTATAACAACCCAAAAAACACTATAAGACACTTTATACATATATTTCATGATGAATGGAAGAACCCAATATGTTTCTAAGATGCTTGAGAAAACTCAAGAACCCATACTGGCATACTCATTTCAATACTCAGTATCAATGAAGAATCTAACGTTTTCAGTGATAATAGCACTAACTACAATTTAATAGTCATAAACAAAAGAATCAAAGAAAAAGAAAAATTTGCATCTAAAATTGTAAGGGTAACCATTTAGATTCTAAAATTGTAAGGTTGAGGGTTGTTCGAGCCATGTAGTATACATGTTGAATTTATTTGTTGGGGAAGTTTTTTTGTTTTTCACGTTGTTTTTATTATAAAAAATATTATTATTTTTTAATGCTTTGAAAACATTATATAAAATAAACAAAAAAAATTAATTTTCATGTTAATATAAACCATTTTGTTTATTTTATAGTTAGATGTAAAAATATAATATTTCATATATTTAAAACAACATGACAAACAAAAAAGTTCCCCACCAAATAAATTAACATGTATACTAAGTGAACAAAAATAATATTTATTTCATCAGTCCCTATTCATTTTTATTTAAATACTTCCTTAAATTATGGTGGGCAGTGATTTCAAGGATTGAAGGATTTTAATTTTTGATAGTTTTCTTATGAAGGTTAACAATGAAAAATAATTTCACAAATATTTAAAAATCATGGCATAAATAATGCAACTACATCAAGAAATTATGGAAAAAAAATGTGAGGTAGTTATCCCCATGGTACAAAGGCTACAATAAGTCCTTCAAAGTTATGGTCCAATCAAATGTCTGAAAATTAATTATTTCAATAATATTGAAAATTAAATATTTATAATTTGCATTGGTTGATAATATCAAACTAATTGAATAATGAGATTTTGAAACTATCCAGCATTCAAGAAAATTACAGTTGTTGAAAAATGTAATACAATAAGGAAGTTTATCAACTTATGTAGTGATATGAAGTATTAAATATACTAATTGATTAGATATGACATATATAAAATTACAGTTGTTGAAAAATGTAATACAATAAGGAAGTTTATCAACTTATGTAGTGATATGAAGTATTAAATATACTAATTGATTAGATATGACATATATAACAAGTGTTGCAGGGAAACGCATGCTTGTCACTTAAAGTGGATGTTATGCTTTTAGAAAAAGTGCAAATTGATATATATTCCCTACTAAGGTATATGGACTTGCATAATTTTTTTGTGGGTGTAACCACTACTAAGTTGGGATATTTACACTTTTACTCCTACATGTTAAAACATTGAAGAAAACATAAATAATGGAAGGTAGTAACTCCTTGTCACTTAAGTGGATGTTATGATTTTAGAAAAAGTGCAAATTGATATATATTCCCTACTAAGGTATATGGACTTGCAGAAGTTCTTTGTGGGTAGTAACCACTACTAAGTTGGGATATTTACACTTTTACTCCTACATGTTAAAACATTGAAGAAAACATAAATAATGGAAGGTAGTAACTCTTGGTAGGTATATTTATTTCCATCTTATTTCTATTCATTTTTATGCAAATACTTACTTAAATTATGGTGGGTGGTAAATGATGGTAAATAGGTTATTTAGGTTATGTCAAGGACTTTAATTATGACAATTAAAAATGAAAAATCAAATTTGAGATAATTCCAATTAAATGTTGGAAAATTAATTTTTTCAAAAATATTGAAAAATAAATATTTGTTTTTCAAAATTAAATATTAAAACTTGGATTGGTCAAATATTAAACCAATAGAGCTCAACAACCAAATCTATTGCTACAGTCCTGCGATAACATAACAGAAACTAATAAATGATTATTATAATAAATATTAAATGCAATAAAAATGACTTATAACTATATGATTATAATGTACATTTCTCTATATTCCTAATATCACATCATAATATATTTCAAATTTTTTAAAATAAATAATTATTTTTACTAACTATTAAATGCAAGAAAAAACGACTGATAACTATGACTATAATGTGCATTTCTTCATATTCCTAATATATCGCATCATATTATATTTCACATTTTTAACAATTCAGATCTTTTACTTCCTGCATAATTATATTACAAAAGACAAATGTAGTATAAAACAAATCTATACAGTAATTGGAAATAGAGATAGAAAATTCTAGTTTTTCTTCTATATAATTATCTTACGAAGGGTAAATAATATAAAAACGAACACTCACATCAAATTAAAATTGAAAATGAAAAAGTGTCTTTTATCTATATCATTTAATTAGAGGGCAAATGTTTTGATATTTAAAAGAGCAAATAACATTTAATAAAATATAAAAATGGGCATTCATATCCCATCAAAATTGAAAATGAAAGAGCGTCTTTTATTTATAACATTTAATTAAAAAAGCAAATGTTTTGATATTTAAAATAACAAATAACATTTATTTCACACAACACATTAATATACACGTGTAGACATTTGTTTTATAAAAAATGGAAGAATATAACTTTATAATTAAACTATAATAATGAAATAAAAGGGATATTAAACTTACTAAATATATTATATATATATATATAACATCATTAGTTTAAAGGTGTTTGAGTGTAGATTAGTTGGCTATTTGTCAAAACACGCTTTTTTTTTTTTTCTTTCTAAAATTACAACTTCAAACTAGAAATTATTATATTAAGATTGCCTTTCTGTGATAACAACTTTAAAAAAAACATAAAATTGTTTCAGCAAATTTAAAACCAAAGTCAAAATAGACGGAGAGTAAAATGTTAAATGCGGACAAGACCTTTTGGGATTTTTTGTTGTTGTTTAATAATATTACATTTTCGATTACAGAAAATATCGTTGCATTGCATGTTTGAACGGGCTATAAATGTCATTACAATTCAGCAAGGTAGGTGAGGATATAAAATGTGAAATGAAGTGGGAGATGGTGAAGGTGAAGGTGAAAGTGGTGGGGGCGGCGCGCATTGACGAAACCTAATCTGGACTATAAGTGGATGGAAACAGTAGAATTGGAAAAGTAAGTACCCACAGTATTAATGGCGTTACAGTATTCAAGATTTATGACAGAAAATATGTATTGTGAAGCAGCTATAAGGTGTTATAAGCATTGAATTGAAAGGTTTATTCTAGTTGTGAATGTGACCCAGTCTACTAAGGTAGGTTTAATTTATGTTAGGGTTTTGAAGTCAAAGATGCTTTAGATTGGTCACCCTCTGCAAAACAATTTTCGTATTAACTCGTCTTTAAACGACTTAAGCCCTGTGCAAAAGCACACAACACCCTCACCATCTTGATGACAACTCAACACGCCCAAACCTCTCCCATCACATCAAACCCATTTCTCTTTATCCAAACCCATTTCTCTTTATCCAAATTCCCAAATTTGGGCACTAATACATTAGTGCCCAGACGTAGATATCAATATCATCATGCATTTCAACCACTTGAGACTTTCCCTCCTTGTCATCAAGAACGAAATCCATGATCCACCTCTTTATTTTTCATTTTTTTTCCCAGTTTACATATGATGTATGCCATATTGTTTGGTTGGTTCAGAGCACCTTTTTTGGTTGGAGCGCTGGTAGGTACATATTGTTTTCCATATTTAGTAGTTGAGGGGAGTTATTATGCCCAACCATCTGCATAGCCTACTGTATTTGATGTTGCTGGGCTCGTATAGATTGTATGTAAATTATGAGTTCTGTCAGGGCCAAAATAAGCCACACATATGTTTGTCTTTGTAATCTTATTTTATGTTAAAATGAACGATAGTCAGTCATGAAATCACAATTATGTTTCACAAGTGTTGGGTATAATTTAATGTTTTGTGTGAATGCAGAGATTTTGACATGAATTTTGGTGGGCTGTTAGATCAGGTGAATAACTCTTAATAAATAGATAAAAGTAGCATACTCATGATTTTTCTTATTGAATTAGGCAGGGTAACACTTCTCTTGGAATACATAATAAGTTATTATATACATTTTCTCTGATCACCTAAGTCACTTGACACGGGGATTCGGGACACGTAGGATTTGAGATTCGTGGTGTCGGATTCTGACACGCTGACCCCCCGGAATAGGACACGTTATATATTATTTTATTAAAAATATATATATATATATATTAAAAATTAGATATCATATTTCTTACACATTTTAGTTAATGATACAAATTTATTGATTTCAAACATAGATCTTCATCTATAGCTATTAACATGCAGAGTACATACAAAATTCAAATAAATGTCAGTGTACTGGTCACATAAATGATAAATCTATTAAAAATTTAAATCATGATTCATAATTCATAACTGAAAGACAACTTACAACTACAAGATAGTAAGATAAACACACGGACAATTGTAGTTTTCTCATTAAGTCATCAAATCAAAATGTGTTACATAGGTAGTGTTGGTGCATCACTGTCCCCATCATCATGGTCCCCACTGCTCTCCTCTGCTTCCTCCTCCTCCCCTGTATCCATAGTCGCCTCTACATCTGTTGGTATGGAGCTTGACCCCTCTAAGTCATCAAATCTAACAGGCTCTAGCACTGGATCATTGAGATCCATGTTGGCCAATGCCAACTCAACATTGGTGTCCAGACCCATATCATTAGGAACAATGTTACTTGGGAGCAGGAGCGAAAGCGGGGAGCAGGAGTGAAAACGAGAGCGGGAGCGACATATTCAGAAGCTCTTGGTTTGGTGCTCTTGATTAAATACGAGTTCCATACCCTAATACATGACAAAATTCAATGGAAACATTGCAATCCCCCAATCCTAAAATCCTGAAAAATTGATAAGTCTGCTAGATTTTGAATGAAATCTAAAATTCTACTTTCTCCATATGAAATCCAAT
>APFE031334863.1:54733-118143 GCA_000404065.3 Pinus taeda | reverse complement strand
GATAAAGTGGTATTTCCTGGACCCACATTTGCTACGTGTCAAGTGTTAAGGTAGATCGGGTGACCTCGCCAAAATACCGCCTCCTCAATAAAGCATTGCGATGGCTTGGGAAACTATCTCCTTGCCTAACTTGAAAAACTGCCCACTATTCATTCATATTTCGCCTGCCAAAAATGACTGTTGTTTAATAAAAAGGCTGAGAAGCCCTTTTTGACCTTTTTTTCAATTTCTTTGTAAAACCTTTGCAAGCCATTATGACACCTTCAAATGTTGAAATCGCCAATTGACCTCAATTTCACTCCTTAAGAAGTTGTAGAGACCCCAATAAAGCTCTCAATCCATACCAGAGCCATCGTACCCTCTGTAATCACCATTCAAACCAATTTGCAAGCCAATTCACCAATTACCAGGTATTTTGAGAAAAAACCAGAACAACCCTCTCATTTGAATATGTAAAGTAAAAGTTAAAAGGTTACAGTGAAAGTTAAAAAAACGCAGTAAAAGGAAAAAGATAAATCAGCTAGATGAAAGAGTATCAGTAAAAGTGTATCAGATTGAAAAATCAAAGAGAATAAATGTAGCCAACGGGAAGAAAAATAACATGGAAGACAGTTACAAAGCATACAAATAAAATAAATTCTTGTCAAAGTGAAGATAGATGAAAAAACAGAGCAATCAAGGTAAACAGTAAAATTAAACATGGAGGCAGTAAGGGTTAAACAGAGATGAAGACACTTTCACCAGCAACAATGAAGTTTATCCAAAGTAAAGGTAAAAACAATTAAAAGAAAATTAAGGTTAAAAGATAAAATCGAAGCAGGAATGGTACATTTTCCAGAAATTTCTTGTTTAAGTCATAATTTTGTAGAAACTATTGTGGCCAATACAAGATGCATTTTGAGAAAATGGAGGAATTTTGTGTTTCTAAAAGTCCAATATACAAAACTATCTCACTTTTTACACAGGTATTACAAAAAGGGAGATAAATGCATATCTTCACAGCCTATTTTTCGGACTATGCAAAGTCCTGTTTTTAACACATTTTTGCAGAGAATATTGCGAACATCTGGAGATGAATTTTGGGAAACTGAGAGAGGTTTATCTCAATATCATACTTATCTACAATAAAATATTTCATGTTTTACCTATCTATCTTGTATTGAGATATACAAAGGTATCACTGGACCCTAATTTTGCAGAATTTCTGGGGCAAAATGCACAAAGGAAGGAGGTAGTAAGTGACTTGGAAGCCTCATCATCAATTAAGAGTTGCTATCAAATTCGAATTTCTCTTATTTGTCACCATCAATCCATAAATATAGTGCCAAATAGATTCATTAGTTTTGAGTGTCCTTTATTTAAGTTCTATTAATGTAAAACAATTGAAGATATTTGTAAAACCAATCTTGATATTTTTTCAAGATATTTCAGTTTATAATTTGTATAAATAATTCTTCATTTGAAGTATTTTGGGTGGACTCTACTAGACATTTCTATAGACTTTTTGATCAGAAGACCCAGAAGGCCATTGTATCATTTGATGAGCTAGCAAGCTAGATTAATGAATAAAGATCTGACATAGATTAGCTTGCTCACACGTAGAGGTACAAATCCGCGTTTGTTGTCTCTCTTAGAGACACGTACGATCCTGGACCGGCCTCTTTCGCATGAACTGGAGAGGCATAGGTCCTTCCCTGATTACAGGAAAGCACCCTCTGGGTCCTTTATTTGTGAGGTAAGCCTGAAATGGACCCCTTGAGAAAGACCCACATCTCCGCTCACTGACGTTCGCTCTTAGCTACTGCTCCGGGGAATGACATTCTTTGGGAATGAGGGTGTTACCTCTAACGGACGTTCGCTTAGCTACCGCTAACTGACATTCACATTTCAAAGGATTCATGTCTTAAGCGAATTTCAGACAAGTATTCTCATGTGTTGTTGTCATTTTTCTCAAGTTATTCATAATCTTTAATGTTTTTCCAAATCTGAATTTTATAACTAGAATACTACTTCACAACTTGTTTAATTACACTTTGTATTAACAATTATGCATTTAAATGTTTTCTTCTGATATTTAAATTACAGAATTATTAATTTCTCTTTGGTTTAGATTGATTTCACGAATAATCCAGGTTAAAGGATTCTTAACTACCCTTTGATTTCAATTACCCCTTCCTTCCTCATTCATTATCCGGGTCTGAGAACCCTTAACTACTCTCTCACCCTGAGTGAAACCCTTTCACCCCTCTGTCTCAAAGAGCTGAAAAAAACTTTTCTATCTTGCCCTTTGAAAGTTCCATTTAGTGAGTTAATCCAGTTTTCCTTCCTTATTGATTGACTGCATAGCCCAATGGTCTAAAAGACATCATTTTATCCATCTATCTAAGTAGATCCCACCACCCAATCTCAAATACAAATCAAAAACTTCTTGAACATTCATAACTAGCCTAAAATCACATAACTAAAACAAAGTTAAATTTTAAAGAGAGAGCCCTCTCTGAGCATCAGGAAGGATAGGTCATGATCTCCAAAACCGGTTTGTAGTTACCTCAGTGATTTCTTTCTTTAACCTTGAGAAAATACTGATTGATAACATTTATGGTGACCAATACTGGGGACGATTAACATTTTCTTCAGAAATATTTTACAGGTTCATATTTGATCTATGATGGTGGATAGTGATCGGACACACAAAGGTTAAAATCATCCACCTGGCGACCCCAAATCAATTTCACAATCAAGACTCCACTAGAGGAATGAACCTGAAAGAACAATATGGGAAGATCGGGTTTCTAACTTGGATTGTTATCCAAGACGTCATGTTTTTTCTCATCAAGAAGGTTTTTCAATGTATATTGTATTTTAGAGAAGATCTTAGATTAGTTTTTAATTATTTTCCTTTGAAAATTGTAAATATAAAATCTCCTTACACATTTGAGCAGCGTTCTTTTGAATCTTATGATCATCATTTTCCAATCAAGAAATCTCAAATAATCAAGAATGATCTTATAATCCCTGTACATATTCCTATACCTTGGAAATTTCCTGATAGGTATAAGCCACTCATCTTACCTCCTACACTCCATGTTTTTCCTAACAATTATTACAATTATCTCCCTAGGTGTGATGGAGAAGATGGTAAAATCACTGCCCAAAAACATATTCAAGTTTTTGAGAATTATCTGGACTTATTTGAGATTGATGAAGATGATATTAGAATCAGAATTTTTGCTCTCTCTTTGCAAAGTAGAGTATAGAGTTGGTTCAAGAATCTACTTATTGAAAGCATCTCAAATTTCAAACAGATTGTCAAATTTTTCCTTGATATATGGATAATCAAAGTCAATCTTTTTGTGATCATAGAAGAATATAATTAGTTAAAAAGACAGCCAAATGAAACAATACAACAATTTTCTGATAGGTTTAATCAAATCGATTATTCAATGCCATCAAATATAAGACCTCCTCCTGATTCAACTCTCTTGCATTATCCAAAGGCATTTGATCCAAAGATAGAATTTCAGCTAAGAGAAAGAAACCCCTCAACACTGGAACAGATGCAGAACATTACAGTAGATGTAGAAGTTAATCTGCAAATTAGAAGAGAAAGGTTGAAAGCAGGAGCGGAGAAGAACAACATTGCAGAGGTAAAACTCGACATTTTGGTAAGAAAAATAGAAGAAAGGATACAGAAGATCACCATGAAAGATAAATATTTTGTTCAAAATCATCATAACACATTTATTTCACAAAAAGAAGAGGTTGATAGCCCTGAACGAATTCCTGCTAATTCCAACTACCATAGATCAGAAGATAGATTTATAGAGAAACATGTGGAGAGGCAATCTACTGATCTAATGTGTATGTTTGATGACATTACTTCTTTTAATGATTTGCATAAATATGATTAGTATGATGATAATTATGTTCTTCAAATCCAAACTAACTTTACGGAGCAATCAAAAACTAGTTTGGGAAATAAAGAAATTCAATTTCAGCAGCTTGAAAACAATGCTCATCTTATTCATATCAGCTATGAAAGTGAGGAAGAAAGTGTAGAAAATTTGGAAATAAGTGAAGCTTATTTGCCTCTTTGTTTTGCTTCATTTCAGTTCATCAGAGAAAAATTTAAAGCAATCAAAAATCAACAGTATTTAGGTATTGATATTGACAACAATGAAGACAATGAAAATATTAATCAGGATTCTTCAGTTTCACAAGTGCAGTTATCAAATTCTATTGAGACGTCTGATCAGATGACACAGGAAAGTTATATACCACTATGTTTTGAATCATTTCAGTTTTTAAAGGAAATATGGTATAATATCTCCAAAGAAAAGGATGAACAACATGCAGAAATCCATGAAGTCCCATTAAAACCCATATGTGATAGGTTGCAACAATCCTTCCACGTCTTTTATGATCTAATAGCTGGAATGTTAGATGATGAATGCAATCAAAATTTTTCTCCATTAACTAACTATGAGATTCAAAATCAAGATGATAAAGGTTTCACTAGATAGACATTTCAATCAGTAGAAATATCATCACAAAGCTTATCTAAAAATTTGTAGGGTGATAAATATGAAAATGGAATTTCACTTTCATGGCATGGAGGCCATCCAAAACAATTGTACAGTTGCTTAGATCAGTTAAACATTAGTGTATATACTTTGGAAGATCCTTTTGTACAGTTTCTAGAGTCAACAAAAGAAATCAAGTATTTCCTTATCTTCTCATTTGTTGACAAGGTTATAATTGGCTTTAGAATATCAGTTTTAATCACAAACAAGCACAAGCAACAAAATTCACCAATGTATATGATGCTTGAATGGTTGCATTGGTTGTTTCATTTTACCTAACCAGTAGTTGGACAATTGATTAGAGTAAGTAGGTAGGATTTTAGTTTGAATAAATTCAATTTTTCAGCAACAAGTTTATTTCAGATCAGATTTCAGTACAGCATGTGTCAGATTTCTATTTGCATAAAATGCTATGATTTCAGTTCAATATTTTCACTCACAGAGATTATACAATAAGGCAAAAATCACAAAAGAACAGTTTACAATGTAACTTCAGTCACAATTAAAAGGCTACTAATCTTAAAGTTCTTGACATTTCGCCAAGAAATGCCATCCCCAAGTGGAGCCACTATTAGAGTCCTATACTGATAGGATTCATAATTTTGAATTGGTCAAGGTTAAGCCTTGCAATATTGTACATACCTTTGCTTTTTGCAAATTTTTTCCATATTAAAAATTTAAAGAATGTGAAGAGGGTGTGTCCTAAAAGAAATATCAAAGGACAAAAATAATAAGAAAAGATAAAATGAAAATATATGAACCCAAAAAGAACAAAACAGATCATGAAAGTGAGCAAGTCCTAGTGCCACTACTATTTTAACTATTTACGTCCTTAATAATGTTGTTGTGGAGCAATGGTCAGAGGGTCTTGTTTCAGCCGGATGTTACCCCAGCAAGTTTTGTACACCCCCTCCACGCGGGGGGGCGCGGGGGGGGACTTGTCCCCTGCGGGGGTCTGGGGGGTCCCGGGGGCCAGCGGTCCCCGGCGGGGGCTCGGGGGCAGCGCCCTCGGAGCTAAAAAACAGATGTAAAATTTGCCTTGTAAAGTGATAGTATTTCTAGTCCAATCTGAGCCGTTCATAGGTAGATGAACGATGTAGAACTTATGGTTAGCTTTTTAGGGTTTTTGCCCTAGAGCAACCCTCCTTTCTTGTATGAGGTATTTGTATGAGCGCAGCGTATAGATTTGTATCTGTGTGTGAAGCGAGAAACAGAGAGGGAGACTGTGAAGAGAAAACAGGAGGATATTACAGGCGGCTTTGCTGTAGGTTGTGTTCTTCATTTTCCTGATAATAAAAAGGAAGGACTGGACTTGGTTCAGGTGGACGTAGCCCAAACTGGGTGAACCACGTATATCTGTGTCTCTCTTGTTTTGTGCATTTTTTGTGTTTATATTTCTAAAATATTTTATGTGTTCCATTGCTCCGTAATATATAATTTACTAACAAATAATGTTTGTGTACAGCTTGTCATACATGCCACAACCCATGGAAGTCAAACTTCTTAATCTTGATTGTTTCATGCTTTGAATTTTATTTTTATAGTTAGAGAATAAAATATAACCAAACAGTGTAATCTTAGCAAATCATTAGATAGGTAAAGAAAATAAAAGAGGCTCATTAGCTTAATCTGAGCCCTTGGAAGATATAAGGTTAGAATTAGATAGATTACTTTTCAAAAGAAAAAAGAATGATAAGGGTTTGCTAGCCTAAATGCACCCAAATATGTGAAGAAAAAATGTTAGGGTAAGTAATGGGTAAGTAGAAGAAAGGTTGTTGAAGTATAAATTTGATTGGACAAAAGCAAATTTATCATGCTTAATCATATGTTTCAATGTATATGAGCAATTAAGAAAGAAAAAACATTGGTTTACAAGTTGATTTAATTGACTTCCCCTCATTCATTTCATCCCTATACTTACTAATTTCCCCATCACAAGTATGTTCTAGTACTAAAAATCCTTCAAGTCGTAAAGGCTTAGAGCATTTCTTTAACTTTTGGTGGGACCAGACCCTCGACTTAATGACTTATGGACATCAAATGTTAGAATTCCCTTCATAAAAGTCATTTCCCTTCATTACCCTAATAAAACCCCTTTTCCTAAGATTAAACTCCATTTGCCTATGAAAAGTAAAAAACCCCATGTTAAATTCCATTTCACTCAAAATACCCCAAAAATATTTTATCCTAAGTATAAGTGTATGTAAAGGAAAAGCACAAATATTACATTATACTTAGTATTATTTTCATTCCTCTCATTTCAGTTCATATTAATTTCTAAATTAATAATATATCTCCTGATGTACCCTTTTTCCTCATATATAAATAAATCCCCGTAAGCCCCAAGGGTTAGATCAGTTTGTCAAAAATCGTGCCTCGCCATCGGGAGGTCACAAGGTTGATTCTTCCTGAAGCCCTTTAGGTTAGGTCTTGCCAGTAGGCCGAGGGGTGATTAGCCCAGATTTTTCCATGGACATAGCGACCACTCACTGAGCAGGGTGTTCATGAACCACACTAAAAATAAATAAAAAATTCCCCGTATATATTACCCCTACCCTTAGTTTAACTATAAACTATATTTTTACCCTATCCCCCCGACAAAACCCTCTTAACTCACTAATTCTCCATAAAGTTAAAATAACCCCTCCATTAACCCCGTCTGATCATTTAATCCCATGTTTAACTCCAAAATAATCACAAACCACCATTAATTAAAGCCCTGAGACCCCCCAAAAACTTTGCCCATTTCATTCGTGCTAATCTGTCACCCGACTGTCCTCTGATCGTCAGCACCCGAATCTAATGATTGACAGCCATATCGGGTTCACCCGATATCTGACCTTTGCTTGCCTGATAAAGTGGTATTACCCGAATCCCCGTCTGCTATGTGTCAAGCGTTAAGGTAGATCAGGTGACCTCGCCAAAATACCGCCTCCTCGATAAAGCGGTGCAATGGCTTGGGAAACTACCTCCCCGCCCAACCCGAAAAACCGCCCACTATTCATTTGTAATTTTCCCACCAAAAAATGACAGTTGTTCAATAAAAAGGCTAAGAAGCCCTAGTTGGCCTTTTTTTCAATTTCTTTGTAAAACCTTTGCAAGCCATTGTGACACCTTCAAACGCTGAAATCTCCAATTGACCTCAATTTCACTCCTCAAGAAGTTGAAGAGACCCCAATCAAGCTCTCAATCCATACTAGAGCTACCATACCCTTTTCAATCACCATTCAAACCAATTTGCAAGCCAATTTACCAATTTCCAGGTATTTTGAGAAAAAACCAGAACAACCCTCTCATTAGAAGATGCACAGTAAAAGTTAAAAGGTTACAGTGAAAGTAAAAAAAAGCATAGTAAAAGGAAAAATATAAATCAGCCAGATGAAAGAGTATCAGTAAAAGTGTATCAGATTGAAAAATCAAAGAGAATAAATGCAGCCAGCGGGAAGACAAACAACATGGAAGACAGTTACAAAGCATACAGATAAAATAAATTCATGTCAAAGTGAAGATAGATGAAAAAACAGAGCAATCAAGGTAAACAGTAAAAGTAAATATGGAGCCAGTAAGGGTTAAACAAAGATGAAGACACTTTCACCAGTAAGAATGAAGTTTATCCAAAGTAAAGGTAAAAATAGTTAAAAGAAAATTAAGGTTAAAAGATGAAATTAGCACAGGAATGGTAGTACATTTTCCAGAAATTTCTTGTTTAAGTCATAATTTTGCAAAAACTATTGTGGCCAATACAAGATGTATTTTGAGAAACTGGAGGAGGTTTTTGTTTCCAAAAGGCCAATATACAAAAACCTATCTCACTTTTTACACAGGTATTACGAAAAGGGAGATAAATGCATATCTTCACAGCCTATTTTTTGGAGTGTGCAAAGCCCTATTTTTGACATCTTTTTGCACATTTGATCGTTCACACTTGCAATTCACATCAGCGAGAAGACTGCTCTGATACCAAACTTGCTTTGGATCTCTTCAGCTACTGGAATTATCCAAGATCTTTTACTTCTATGATGTTAGCATAATTGCATTCAAAATAGCATGAAAAACCACATGTCCATACTGTAAATAATATGAAACATAAATACAACCATCAAATCAATGAACACAAACACATTGATAACGAAGTTCACCCAGTGTGGGTTACGTGATCGGGCTCTAGTGTCAAGAGTGGGGAGGTTTTTCATTAATTATTGAAAATGATGATGATGTACATGGCATGTTCTTTATCATTACAAGGACAAATACCCTTAAACATAGTGGTGTGTCTCTCCACGAGACGTTCTCCCTATAGGAACTCTCACTCAAATGGGTCCTCCTTTAGCATGACAAGCTAACAACTCTCACATGATGTGGAAACAAGTATCCCTTAACATAATGGTAATCACTGATCTCAACAATAACAATATCATCTCAAAAAAATAGAAGAAAAGAATAACATAATTACATCATATACCTCCACTCTCAGATTGCTGAGAAATGCAAAGCTCAACTACTGAAACGGGTTGTGCTAGTGGTGTAAAATTAACTATAAACTTGTCCAGTTATGACACTATCAAATTTTGAACCCTCAGGAATCTTGAAGATTCCCCCAAATATTCCTTCCTGAATATGGTCAGAATATCCACTGCTTGAATGAATATTCTGAGCACACCATTGCGCTCCCTACACATTTTTGTGAAAAATGACTATAAATTCGGCATCATTCTGACACTGGAAAAAATCAGCCTCCAATGGAATCTAAAGATTCTAAAAGATTCTCCAAAGTTTTTTAGTTGTTGGACACCTACATTTTCGCTACTCAAATGAGATTTTGACTGCATGGTTGGAATCCTGGCGAGAAAATGTGCAAAAGTGACTATACGCATGACAAATTTTGTCAATGGCACCTCTGGCCCTCAAGGGATTCTTTCTCGACATCTTATGGATTCTCGTTCATGATTCTGACCTCCTACAATTCATGGTCCCCTTCTTGGTTCCACTAGTCTGAAATTTGCTCCTCCTCCGTTGGTCTGACGAAAGATTTATTGAAGAGTTAAATAATGCATGGTGGGCAGAGGTTTCAAAGAATGGGTTGTTGGCCCGTTGGTAACTATCGGTGTTGGAAGCGAGTAGGTTGGGGGTTCAAGACCCACTAAACCCCGATATAGAATAGCACATATTATTTTTAATCTTGGGCGGTTATTCAATGTTTGGCGACGATTGGCATCTGACCATTTTGGAGTCGACAGTTATAACATATGCCACAGTCGTAACGTTTTGGTGGCACCTTCGATGTAGTTTTTGGGACCGCTTTGTGGGGGATGACCACATGGGATGGGTGGATTCGAGCCCTGTTGGTTCCGACCCTCGGGTGGGGCATGGCCCTGACTCAACCTTATTATATACCATATTTTATATTTATTTCATGACCATTGGTTGGGGGTGGCGAGGTTTGACCGCTTTCCAACTCATTTAATATTTCGATTTTTTTGTATATAACAATACCACCGACCAGGGGTGGCGGGGGTGGCGGGGGTTGCGGGGGTGGCAACCCACCACCCTGGGACTATACCTATTGTATTTTTGTAATTGTTTCACTCTAATTGGAACCATGATCAGTCCATGATAAGTATCTCAAAAATGAGACAATAAATTTCAATTTTATCATTGATTCATTTTTTTGTGTTTCATTACTTTGTAGATAATGGGGGATAGATACTACAAACTTGGCCTATGATCAAGTATTTGGATCATTTTAAATCCAATTCTTAACAATCACTTCATTTATGTGGGCTCCAATAGGAAATTTTAGGACTCCTCTCCTCTTTTAAATATCAAATCCATGTTTCTAGAAATTAGTCAAATGGCTAGAAGACAATTTTCTCTTGCCTCTTGATTCATGTATCTTCCTTTATCTAGTAGGAAATTTATCTATGCTAGTGATTTTTTTCCATGATCTATTATGTCTTATGAGACACAAGCTTGCAACATATTGAGTACCAAGGCTTCCATAACCTCCAGGATCATGATGAGCAAGCCGTTCCATTTTTTGTAGGCCACTAAATCAATTATAATGAAGCAAGCATAGTTCTATGGCATGATAACTAATAATGACTATCCCATCCACTAGGTCTTTGCATAAGTGAATTTCTTTTCAATTGTTCAAGCATAAGAACCTCAAATCACATAGTCAAAGGAGATGGATGCCAGTGCATCTATGATCTAATCATTATATATCATGTGCATGGTGGCGTGGATCAACCACACTGTAATTATATTTTCATATTAATTCTATTCAATAATTAAGATCAGGATAAGACAACAATCTATTGGTGACTCAACGAAGCTCTACAAAATATCCAAATGCATCAACTAAAAAAGAATGTTTCTATGGAGACATAAAAAATATATCGAAATAAAATATAAAAATTAAGGGGCATGGAATGTAGACTCAAGTTAAGCGTGAAAACATGCAGGTACATGTCCAAAAATATCACATGTGGCCTCCAATATTTCTTGTTCATGCAATCCTTCTCATAGAAGTGGAGACCAATAGATAGAAAGCAAGGTTTTCTGCCAAAGTTTGCCTCATGCATTTTTTTTATATGTCAAAGTTCTTGTCTTCAATTTCCCTTGAAGAATCACATAACTATTGAGTCCTTCAACTACATGCTTCTCTCAATCTCGATGTGAATTCATTAACAAGGTCACCCACTTCTCCTTTTGGTATTTTGAGTTTCATGAGACAAGGTGTGGTTCAAACCTGTATAGGTGTAGCACAATACATTTCAATTGAAATTGTACATCATGTGTTGCTATAATCAATCCATTGAAGAAGGACCAATTCAATACCTTGTGAGGATTATAAATGTGCAACAAATTGCTTAGAGAATCATCAAACCAATTAACTAGGAAATTCATCCCAAATGATGAAAGTAGCGACTAATCTCCAAGATTCATATGAAGCAACCATATCAAGCAGTGATTGAATGGAACATCAAATCGACAACCTTGAGAACAACATGAAACTTGATAGATAGTTGCAAGAGATACTAACGATTGGGTTTTTGGATAATTTTTTCCATTTTCTAAGATGCCATATCTGTAAGTTGTAAAGATAAGATATGCTATGTATAAAAGAACTTTGTGATTTTTCAATGAAGCAAACAATTAGAAAATAACTACAAATAATCTTTAGAGGAAAAGCATTGGATGTTTTCCGTTAAAAATGAAAATTTCCTATGTTTGGAATGACATTGAAGACAATGCAGATTTTTTTTTATGTTCATGCTCTTGTAAAAACCATGATAAAATTCAATGTTTTGCTACTCGGCTTAGACTTGTCCTAAAATTGAATAAGGGGATATAAGGATGTTTCTCATTGCATATGATTTTTGGATGTGTGATACTTTATTTTGTATCTAGTTTTGGCACCTACTTTTAATTTGTCATGGGACATATGAAGTAACAAGGCATTACAATCAAATAAATTATCCACATGCACCAATAAGATAAAATGTTACTTGGAGCATCCACCAAATAGTCAATTGTAGCATTAAATTAATCATTACATTGTAAAACTGGAAGGAAAAATCATTAAATTTAAGCATTGAAAATGATAAAATATTGAATCCATTCAAGTCAAAAAGTGTTTTAAGACAAATGGGAATTGTAACTAGACCTACCTAAAATTGAATAAGGAGGTCAACTAAGTCATCAATTCCAATAATTGTAATCACACTTTAGGGTGCATTATTAGTAGCACCTTACACCCTATGATGACATAAAATCAAGCGAGCATGATATAAAATAAGTGAGTGTAAATGAGCATGAAAAGTAAGCATATAATCAAGAAAGCATGACAAGTGAGCATATCGAGTGAAAAATGGGTAAAGCATGAAAGCATTTATAGAATGCATCTCAAGAAATCAATGAATTAAAAGATTATAAAAATGCATTTCATAATTGGCTTCTTGGACTTCAAGTTAAAATAAATATACAGGATAAATTGGTTGATGCTTTTCAAATAAAATTAAGAGAAAATAAAAGACCAATTGATGAAAAATTGATGTAACATTTGCAATGAAGGTTGATGATCTAATAATGAGATCTAAGACAATTAATAAGGTATTACAGACTCATGTGCATGGATTTGCCTATGTTATTTTGTGCAATGGATCGATCAGATTGCAAAATACATAGACTATGAAGTAGTAAAAGACTATAATAGACAAACACATAAAAACATAGCAAGTTTAATAAGGAGTTCACCTAATGCTCCTAGGCTACATCTCCTGGTCCAGCCTTCAGTGGTGGCCTCTCTATTATGTCTTCAAGCAGAGTTTTTACAATAGTATGAGCTCAATTTGAGACTCAATACACATAGATATAACAATAAGAGATTGCTTGAACCTCTCAAGCTTTCTCTGAGTACACAGACTCTCTAGATCACTCTTTGTTTCTATCTTAGCTCTATCTCAGCACTGCCTGCTTTGTCTTTTGTTTGCTATGGCTTTTAAAGCCAAAACAGCATTGCCTGTTCATTTCAGCTTCTCGGCTTTCAGTCTCCCCATCCTCTATCTGTTTAGACCCCTTTCTAAGTGTTAGCAATCATTGTTAAATGCTTCTAAGGGTGGTGGCCACCTATACTGTAACGGTATGGCTATTGGGCCTCTGAAATCCTTTGGAATGCCCAAAAACAATTGTTTCTATTTTGCACAGAGAACACTGCAACACTGTGAAATTTCGCCCAAAGCACTACTTATTTTGGACTTCAAAAGCCCTTAATTCTAGTCTATTCCTCTATCGGGTCCATCCTTTGTATACTGACATCCCATCTCCACTGTTGATATGGGAGATCCAGATCCAACGGTCATGGTTCATTTCGGGTGGCCCTTTCGTACAGGGGCTAACCACCCAATGAGGGTGGTTTCCTCTCTCCTTGCCCTGGACACGTGGCAGCCGATGTATGGTTTTAGGCAAAGCCCGGTCCAAACTGCTTTTCGCCTTTGGGTCCTCCAAAATCCTACCTATTTCCTGAATTTCCCCTTTATATTAAAATACATTGAAAACTGTGAAAATGCATTAGAGTTTGCCTTTCTCCGAACTTGAAACAATATATAATAGCCTTAAGGAACCCTTTCGGGTCCAGCTAATCACATCGGTGCTTCACCCCTTGTATGTCGTTTAATGAATAAAATATGCAAAATACATTGGAAATGCCTTTTCTGCGGATCTCAAATCTTATGCAATAATATTTATATGACCGTTGGGTCTGGTTCATCAGATCGCTTCATAATGTCTCTCTGACTGTGATATCGTGATGTGAATGATTGCAAGTGCTCATTGTGATAAACCCCAGGCTATTGTAAGTACTCTTGCATCTCTGATAGTGATCCTGCGATGCAACATAGGCCGTCAATTTGCGCGCTTGATCGACGGTCCTAATTAACTCAGCCAATCATCGTTGCTACACACATATGTTAAGCACTGATATCCACTGTCTGCAAGTGCCGATTGCGATTATCGATCAAATCTGGACCGTTGATTGGCGAGATCTGACGGCTACTGTGCATTCATTGCTCACACCCCCAGAACTCTGTTTTTCCATGGTTTTCTCTAGTTTTTGCCTCCTAATAGTGTTTTTCAGCCATTCTAAGGGCTCTTGGCATGCGATTGTTTTGATTTTTGGCTTTTTTTAAGAGATTTCAAGACTTAGAGAGTGTTCTTGGATCCATTTGGATCATGCCTTCCCACTAAAAAGGCTTTTGGACCACCAAAAGTTGGTTTTCAAGCATCACTTAAGTGAGGATACAGCTACCTCACTTGCCCAATCTCTATCCATTTTCCACTGCTGGGTTTTGAACCTTTGAGTCCAATTCTTAGGTACTCAACATCCCCTCTACGCGTAGTTCTCACCTTCCTGTCCAGAACTATATTTTCCTGCAACTCATTAAGATATTCAGGCAACAGATCATCAATAGAAGGCAATTGACTTTTCTCTTTGGGATCTTCAATTAATTAAGGTTCAAATAGTCTTAAATTGTTTGCATTTACCATTGAATAGATGTGCATGTATGCTGGCAGGTCAAGGTGGAAAGCGTTCTCACCAATATTCTCAAGTACCTTAAAAGGCCCATACCTTATTGGCTTCAACTTCTTTCCTTCACCTTGCATTCTGTCCTTGCTGATATACAGCTAGACTTGATCACCAACTTTGAAGCTGTGCTCCACCTGGTGTTTATAATGCCTTGCCTTGTATTTGGCTTGGCTCTTTTCCAACTATTCCTACACTGCCTGGTGAATTTCTTGGATCTGTTCGATGAACCTGGTTGCTTTGTCCACATCACTGTGTCCAGTAACTACTATGTCCTTTTCAAAGACAAAATCCAAGGGAGACCTCGGTATAAAACCAAAACAGGTCTCAAAAGGAGATCTCTATGTAGAAGAATGTTTAGCATGGTTGTAAGCATGTTGCACATAACATAAATGTTCATCCCAAACCTTGGGATGGTTGCTACAATAACCCTTGAGCAACTGGATCACTATCCTGTTGACTACCTCTGTTTGGCCATCTGTGTGTGGATGAAAGACTATGCTCTTCTTTAGTCTAGTGTCCATCAATTCCCACAGACTTGACCAAAACTTCCCAACGAATCGGGAGTCTCGATCAGATACTATGGAAGTTGGTAACCCAAAATGCACCCAATGGTGAAAGAAAAACTTTGTTGTTTGTGCAGTTGTAATCTACTTATTACAAGGTATTAAAATACACATTTTGATGAACCTATCCACAACAACATATAAATAGTCATGTCCCTTTCTAGATTTTGGCAATCCCCCAACAAAGTCCATGGAAACACTTTCCCAAGGACGGGAAGGGACTGGTAGTGGAGTGTACAAGCCTAGTTTTCTATTGTTGGGCTTACGTTTAGCACACATGGTACACCCTCTTACATATCTAGAAACTGTTTCATGCATTCTTGGCCAATAGCAGTATCTTTGCAACTGTGCAACTGTTTTACTTACACCAAAATGACCTAATATCAGAGAAGTATGTGCTTCCCTAATTATGTTGACTCTTTCAGTTTGTGTAATGCATAGCTTTCCCAATTGATACAAGAGTTGGTCTTTAACATAGTAATCCAACTATTCTACCTTTTTGCCATTACTTAAAGCTGCATACATCTTTAAAGTCTATATCTTGAGCATATTGTTCAATGTAGCTTTCATGCATTACTGAGTTATGCTTAAGTATAGTAGATGCATTTATGATTGGCCTAGACAACATATCTGTAACTTTATTTTGTATGCCCTTTTTATATCTAATGACTAAATGAAACTGTTGTAGGAAACCCATCCACCTTTAGTGTCTTGATTGCTGCAATTTAGTTTGTGAGTGAAAATACTGAAGTGGTTGATGATCAATATGTATAATTGTTTCTTTGCCCATTAAGTAATGTTTCCACTTTTTACACTTTGGACTAATGCATACAATTCTTTATCATATGTAGGATAATTAATTACTGCAGAATTAAAAGTCTCAAAATGGTAGCATATGGGTTTACCAGGTTGCATCAACATTGTTCCCATGGCATAGTCACTGGCATTGGTTTCAATCTCAAATGGTTGTTGACTATTTGGAAATGCTAGTACTGGTGTTGTACTAATTTTTTCTTTCAAGGTGTCGAAGGCTTTCTGTTTTTTTCCTCCCCACTAAAACACCTTTTTCAATCCTATTAAAGCATGAAAGGGAGCTGCAATTAAGGAAAAGTTAGCAATAAACTTTCTCCAATACTGTGCTGCTCCTAAGAAGCTTCTAACTTCTGTAGAAGATTTGGGTTTAGGGCAGTTTACAATGATTGCAACCTTAGAGGGATCTATCTTCAATTCACCACCACCTACAATATGACCCAAATAATTCAAAGATGTTTTACCAAATTCACATTTTGATAATTTTACATAGAGATTTCTTTCTTCAAAACATCTAGAGTCTGCTTTACATGATTCAAATGTTCTTCCCATGTTTTACTAAAAACAAGAATTTCATCCAAATATACAATTACAAAATCATCAATAAAAGGCCTGAGTACATCATTCATAACTCTCATGAAAGTGGCAGGAGCATTAGTTAAGACAAAAGGCATAACTAGCCATTCATACAGCCCTTGCTTTGTTTTGAAAGTAGTCTTCCATGCATCTTGCTCTGCTACTCTGACCTGATGGTAACCACTATGCAAGTCCAACTTGGAAAAGTAAACAATTTCTTTCAATTGATCCAATAGATCATTAATGCGAGGAAGGGGATAACGATTCTTGATCATTATTTTATTCAGTGTTCTATAATCAATGTGCATCCTCCACGAACCATCTTTCTTCCTCACCAACACGATTGGAGATCCGCATGGTGATGTGCTTGGTCTTATGAACCCTTTCTCGAGCAGCTCCTATACTTGCTTCTTGATCTCTACATTCTCTAAAGAGAACAACCTGTGCATTTCGATGTTAGACAATGGAGCATATTGCTGCAAATTAATATCATGTACAATTTCCCTTTTGGGTGGTAGACCTTTAGGTTCTTGAAATAGGATATCATATTTTGAAACAACTTCTTCTAAATCAACTTGCTGTTTTACATTACAGCCTTCAAATACATTGGTTTTATTAGGTTTCTTTTTCTACCATCAGTAAAAATTGCTTGCATGAATTTACAATTCTTTTCATCTGCCCTAAGTTTATGAGAGTATAATTATTCTTGAGTTTATGAGCTCTTACAATATATTCAATCCCATCTTTAATGAGCTGATACTTATTTTCAGCTCTATAGAAAATGGATTTTCTATCATAGAAGTAAGGACTTCCTAAAACAATTCCAATGAGTGGATGCAGGTTTGGCCTTCTGTATAGCATTTTCCTTCCTCTATTTCCATTTTTGCTTCCTCTTCTACTTGTTCTTGCTTTCAGTGGGTTTTGATGATCCCCCAATCTCTAGGTTCACATTCTTGCCTCTAGCCTCTAGATAGGTAGCCTGAACAGATACCTCATCTATGCTAGTAGGGTTAAACATGAGAATGGTGTGCCTCAAATAGCTGTGTAGACCACCTATATACTTTAGCGAAGTTTCAGGTGAGTCTAAAGAAATGCCTAGAATCAAAGCTCTTTTTCTAAATTCTTGGGTGTAGCTTCGTACACTTTTCCCTTTTAATTGGCGAAGAGTTTGCCAACTCATCATAACTTGCTACATATAAGCTAGTGGATATAATTTTTTTTTAATTGCAGAAACAAATTCACTCCAAAAAGAAATAATTTTACAATGCTTCTTCAAGTCAGCTTGTGTCCTTCCTTCCCACCATACCAAGATAGTTCCTCCAAGGCATACGCTGGCCATCTGAATTTTACTCCTATCTGAATCAATGCTCTGCACCCTACAATACACATCAATCTATCTAATCCAATTATCTAGCTTCTCTGCATTTAATTCTCCATCATATATTGGAAAATAAAATTTAACATCTAATTTAGTCAAAGATGTTTGCTTCTTTCTATTTTCAGGGCTGTTAGGAGGTGTGGATAAAGGAGCCTCTTTTCCTTTCCCTTTTCCTTCAGAATGGCCATCTATAAGAGATTCTTTTGTTCCTTTGTCTTGTTTCGAGGTTGAAGAATCTTCACTTTGATCTTTCTTAAATTCTTGATACATTTCTTCTACCATGGCTCTCATGGTCATGAAACTGTCCATGAACTGAAAGTCTGATTCCAAGGGATTTTCTTCTGCCATTTCCCTCCTAGGATAGACTCTATCAATTTCTGGGTTAGCTTCAACCAGTTCTCCTTCTCCTAATTTGAGCTTTGACCTAGTTATCATTCACCAATCCAGCACAAGCTTGTCTAACCTTACTAAACCTAATGCTCTGATACCACTTGATTTGATAATGAGATCTAAGACAATTAATAAGGTATTACAGACTCATGTGCATGGATTTGCCTATGTTATTTTGTGCAATGGATCGATCAGATTGCAAAATACATAGACTATGAAGCAGTAAAAGACTATAATAGATAAACACATAAAAACATAGCAAGTTTAATAAGGAGTTCACCCATTTCTCCTGGGCTACATCTCCTGGTTTAGCCTTCAGTGGTTGCCTCTCTATTATGTCTTCAAGCAGAGTTTTTACAATAGTATGAGATCAATTTGAGACTCAATACACACAGATATAATAGTAAGAGATTGCTTGAACCTCTCAAGCTTTCTCTGAGTACACAGACTCTCTGGATCACTCTCTGTTTATGTCTTAGCTCTGTTCAGGCATTGCTTGCTCTGTCTTCTATTTGCTATGGATTTTAAAGCCAAAACAACATTGCCTATTCATTTCATCTTCTCGTCTTTCAGTCTCCCCATCCTATGTCCATTCAGACCCATTTCTAAGTGTCAGCAATCATTTCTAAATGCTTCTAAGGGTGGTGGCCACCTGTACTGTAACGGTATAGCTATCAAGCCTCTGAAATCCTTTGGAATGCCCAAAAAAAATCGTTTCTATTTTTCACAAAGAACGTTGCAACACTGTGAAATTATGCCCAAAGCACTACTTATTTCAGACTTCAAAAGTCCTTAATTCTGGTCTATTCCTCTACCAGGTCCGTCCTTTTCATACTGACATTGCATCTCCACCATTTATTTGGGAGATCCAAATCCAATGGTCGTGGTTCATTTCAGGCGGCCCTTTTGTATGGGGGTTAATCACCCGATGAGGGTGGTTTCCTCTCTCCTCGCCTTGGACACGTGGTAGCCGATGTATGGTTTTGGGCGGGGCCTGGTCCAAACCACTTTCTGCCTTTGGGTCCTTCAAAATCCTGCCTATTTCATGAATTTTCCCTTTATATTAAAATACATTAAAAATTGCAAAAATGCATTAGAAAAATGGCCTTTATTTGGACTTGAAACAATATATAATAGCCTTAAGGAACCCTTTCCAGTCCGGCTAATCGCATTGGCACTTCACCCCTTGTATTTTGTTTAATGAATGAAATACGCAAAATACATTGGAAATGCCTTGTCTGCAGATCTCAAATCTTATGTAATAATATTTATATGACCATCGGGTCCGGTTCATCGGATCACTTCATAATGTCTCTCCGATTGCGATATCGCGATGCAATTGATCACAATCACTCATTGCGATAACCCCTGGGCCGTTGTAAGTGCTCTTGCATCTTCGATAGTGATCCTGTGATGCAACATGGGCTGTCGATTTGCGCACTTGATCGACAATCCTAATTAAATCCACCAATCGTCGTCACTACACACATATTTTAAGCGCCGATATCCACTGTCTGCAAGTGTAGATTGCAATTGCTGATTAGATCTGGACCATTGATCAGCCTAATTTGACGGCTACTGTGCATTCTTTGCTCACCCCTCCAAAACTCTGTTTTTCCACGGTTTTCTCTGGTTTTTGCCTCCTGATAGTGTTTTTCAGCCATTCTAAGGGCTCTTGGCATGCGATTGTTTTGATTTTTGGCATGTTTTTAAGAGATTTCAAGACTTAGAGAGTGTTCTTAGATCCATTTGGATCAATTGATGTAATTTTTGACACAAAGGATCATACAAATTATTAATGAAACTTGTGATAAAGATGAACTCATCCAAAAGGCTAATTTAAGTTGTGACAAGAAGAAGCTAATAGAGAATTTGATGCAATATATAATACAAAGGACCTTATCCAAAAGTGTGAGGCAACATGTACGATAGATGAGATTATGCAAAAATTCAATGTTAATTATGATATAGAAGCCTCATGAATATGGAATCATGTATTCAATTAAGGAAGGAAAACTTTATTGAAGACAAGTCACAAGCACATATTAATATTATGACCATTAGCAAAAGAAAATGTGAAAAAACAAAAGACCAAAAAAATGATTTCTAGAATGTTTTTCAGATATTGAGAAAATTTATCACTCAACAAAAAACTAGCATGGATTGGGATATGAAAAAGGAAACACCTTGCATATTCCATATTATTCCAAACTAGTTTAGTTTTTGAGTGTAAGATTTCTTAAACAATTTCATAATATTGATAATAAGTGCCAACATTTTCAAAGGGTTTTTCACATGGAGAGTTTTGATCTTCATCCTTGTCTTTATTGTGGGAAGTAAAATAACCTATTCGACACGATTTGAAAATTTTTGAAAAATAACCTATTTGAAAGCATCGATGAAAGACACAATTGGATCAAGAAATGATAAAAGTAAAAAAGATTTCAGCCAGTTATTCTAGAAAAATTTGGTCATGAACCAAGTCCAATTATTTATGTTGTCTAAACTCAAAGATGATACTCTCCACAACTCAAGGGGGAAGCATAATGATGAAAATAAAATCTACTACATATTTAAGTGGGAGAGAAAATTGGTGGAGTAAAAATGGTTAGTTTTAAATAAAAAAACACTACATTATTCAAATCAAATTGGTTAATGGTAATCCAAAAAGAACCACATTATTATAGTGAGTGGTAAACCTTAAACCATCAATATCAATGGAATTTTCTTAGTGGTCAACTAGAAAAAGCACCAAATGAAATGAAGATGGTTAGTGGTCAACCAACAAAACCACCACTTCAAGAATTTTTTAAGACCTATATAAGCCTTGTGTTAACCCTAAAACTCCCTATTAAGCCCAAGATATTATTAAAATCAAATTGATTAGTGGTCATCCAAAAAAACCACCCTATTCAAGTGAGTGGTAAACCATAACACACTAATATCAATGGAAGATGGTTAGTGGTCAAGTATAAGGCACCAACTAGAGGTTCTCAAACTATAACATTTCTATTATTATATTATTATGTTGGCTATAACCTTTCATTGTATCATTTTTATAATTGTACCCTTTGTCTCCTATATATATGCTAATAAGACCTAGTCTTAGAATCATCAAATCTTTCCTAATACATTGTATTCATTTTAAAAGGACGTTCCCCTCTCAAAGTGGACTGTAAATATTGGTTTTTTGTCATTTTTAGGGAACATGGTTCATAATAAAATATAAATCTCCAATATCCTTTCAACTATGAATTATTGAAGAACAAAAGAATCCAAATGCCAAGCTTAGATCCATTGTACAAAATTCTCACCTTGCACCTAATTGGGGTGGGTGGCGGTGGGGGGAATGGGATGGGGGGGATACCAATTTTAGGCTTCAAGATTCAAAGTCTTATCATAATCAAAATTCAATCAACATTTGGGAATTATAGCAAAAAAATTAGCCTCCTAAAATCAATTAAATAAACTATTGGGATGATAATAAAAAAGAATGGAAATGTTAAAACATTAAAACTATTCACTTCTAGATATTTGCATTATTTTAGGCATATCTTCATCAAAGCTAATTTCAATACATTTTGATTGAAGATGACACAAATTATTGGTAAATTATTCAAAATTGTGATTGAGGGGTGGGGGGAGGGGGGATTAGATTACGAGTCCCTAGAGAATGATCCATATTGGATCATTATATTATTTTTCATCCATATCGATGCTTTCAAATAAAATGAAAAAGTGGAGGAATCAACTCACAAGACCATTTTTACTTGTGGGACCCAGTTTGGAAGAATGGGGTCTAAAATATTACAGGAGATTTTTGAGGCATGAAATAGTGTTTTTTTTTGTGGGTGTTTTGGGGGGCTGGGGGGAGATTTTACCTCTTAAAAAAAAAAAAAAATCTTCCTATTATTCACAGATATAAATTTCCAATGGAATAAGAATCACCTCAATTAGAGTTTGTATGCAAAAGTTATGCCACTTGAAAGTTGACCTTTCTATTTTAACCACCATAATTTGGGAGGATGTCAAATAAGCCTTCATTGTTAATGGAAAATGGGATAGCCACATGATTATAATGAATAGGATGCTAGAAAATTAAATATTATAACTCTATTTAAGAATTGAAAGAGTCAAACCTAACCACAAGAAGGCTGTCGAGCTATGTTATAATCGAGCCACTAGGAGGATAAAGAGTTCCATTCTTTTGAGTGCATTTTGTTCCATAGACGTGTAGAGTAGAAAAGAGGGATAGGGAGAGATCATAAAAATAGGATTTATGCTCTGTAGTAGCTCATGGACTACATGCTTTACTTCTTTGTAATTGCATCCATTTTCTATTTAGAGAAGGTGAGTGGAGCGACCTTACCTTCCAGCTAGGTTTTCTTCCGAAAGGGTTTCCAAAGATATATTGTGTGTCAATTGTGGTTTGTGAATTTTTATTTCTTTGTTCTCTATTTTTATACATAATTATAATTTTCATACATGCTCAAGAAATAGTAATTAACAAATCCATAAACGTAAGGAGAAATAAGCCCTCATAGTGTAGATTTCTAATTTTCTAATATATTTTAGTAGATCTATTGTGAGGAACTATCTAGTGGAATACCACGAGAGTTTATGAATCATATTTATATCAAAGTAGGTTACTTTGGGTATATTGTGAGAATTTGCATGGGATCCATATTGTTAAACTGAGAGTCACAAAACCCTAGTCATGGTCGACGAATTTGTGAATCACCATCTTGATCCCATAGAGGATAGGTTTTGGCAGCTGGAAGCACAAGTTGCAAATATAAACCATAATGGGATCCTCCTCATGGAAACCCTAACCAATAATTTTGGGTTGTTTATAGAATATGGGGGTTATAACATGAAGGTCCAACCAAAGGGGAGATCATGAGATTAGGAAGAAACAAAGGAGCTGAAGAAAGAACTAGAAAAATACCAACCTAGTTCGAGTGTTGTGCACAATTCATAGTAAATACCACGAGAGTTTATGAATCATATTTATATCAAAGTAGGTTACTTTGGGTATATTGTGAGAAGTTGTAGGGGATCCATATTGTTAAACTGAGAGTCACAAAACCCTAGTCATGGTCGACGAATTTGTGAATCACCATCTTGATCCCATAAAGGATAGGTTTTAGCAGCTAGAAGCACAAGTTGCAAATATAAACCAAAATGGGATCTTCCTCATGGAAACCCTAACCAATAATTTTGGGTTTTTTAGAGAAGATGGGGGTTATAACATGAAGGTCCAACCAAAGGGGAGATCATGAGATTAGGAAGAAAAAAAGGAGCTAAAGAAAGAAATAGAAAAATACCAACCTAGTTCGAGTGTTGTGCACAATTCACAGTACTAATTAAAAATGGAACCAAAGGTCTATATCAAGCCATATCAAGGTGAGATAAGCAATTTGAAGCTAAATCACTGGTTGCAACAATTAGAAGTTTATTTTAGTGTTCATCATATAAAGGAAGAACAAAATTATTGTGCAACATAAATTAGAGGGCCATGCCATAATTTTATGGGAAATCCACATAAGTACCTTGAGGCTATAGGGGGATCCTCCAATGACTAAGTGGGAGGCCTTTAAAAACATAAAAAATACAAAATTTTACCCTATCAAGAATGTATAAGACTAATAGATTTGATGGCACTATTTTAGGAAAAAGTAGGGACAAAGTGTATAGGAGCACACCACATAATTTAGAAAGATGGAAATAATGTTGGGTATCTCCCCAAAGAACCTAGATGTACTCCTCAAGTATCTGAGGGGTCTACACAACCATCTACAAAAGAAAGTAATGTTTTTCAAGCCCATAACGGTGGATGAGGCTTGTGTACAAGCACAATACCTAGAGACTATAGGCCAAAAGAAAGGGAAATCAAGTGGATCCAAGCAAAAGGAGCACCAAGACGCTTCTAAGGATGTTAAGAAGAAGTGGAAAGGGGGGAAAGATAAAAATACAACATCCAAAACACACCAGTGCAAAGATCCCAACAACCACTACAACCAATGTAACATTAACAATCATACAAAGGAAAAGTGTTGGAAGTTACATCCAAAGCTTAACCTTAAGAACAAATAGAAAGATAATAAGAAGAAGAATCCATGGCCATTGATTTTTGCAAGTAGGTTGAAAGAAACTTAGATGTGGATGAGAATATTATATGTACATCAATGCAGAAGGAGGTGAATCTAAGTATCCTTTAGCAATAGGAAGAGAACAAAAATACTAGACTCTTCCATATGGAGATACAATTTAAAAAGACCAAGATTGATTCTTTGATTGAATCATGATCACAAGAAAATATCATTGCAGTAGAGTTGGTAAACAAATTAAAATTTGAAGTTTCTCATCATCCAAGCCCATATCCACTGGGATGGTTAAGTTATGATGCAAAGATAAAGGTAACAAAACAATGAACAACTAGATTTGTTATCAATGTTGATTTTATTGATGAAGTAGAACTAGATGTAGTTCCCCTTTATGTATGTTTAGTGGTGTTTGTAAGTCCCTATATGTACATGAAGGGTGCAATATTCATGTGGAGACCCAACCAGTATGGCCTCATCAAGGATGGAAAATTCTTCAAAATCAATACACACAAGGGAAAGTCCAAAATTTCATTGGCAACTACTAACCAAGCCAATAAATTGATCAATTCAAGTAAGAAGTATGTTTTACTATTTTTAAGAGAAACTCGAGCTCTATAAGAGTTAGTAAGACTAAATACATCCCTGGAGGGGTGTATTGAGAAATAGAAACAACAACTAAAAGAGTTTCTATAGGCATACAAGGATGTGTTCCAAAAGCCTAAAGGACTACCACCTAAGAAGGATGTGGATCACGAGATTCGTCTATTTCCACAATACCCATGCCAAACATTGGGTTGTACAAGAATTTTTTTATAGAGGCCAATAACATGAAAAAATAGTTGCAACAACTACTAAAACAAGGTGTCATTTGAATAAGTACATCACCATGTGGGTCACCCATCATCATTGTGCCAAATAAGGATGGGACTTAGCAAATGTGTATAGATTACACGGAATTGAACAAAAATTATGCTCAAGAACAAGTATCCACTACCTAGAATAGATGATCTACTGTATCAATTGTAGCAAGCAAAATACTTCACCAAGATGGACTTAAATTTTTGATATCACTAGGTACGAGTTAGAGAAGAAGATACTATAACACCCTCTGCCCACATCTACCCAAGTAATTGGCCAACTGAGGTAAACATTTTACAAATAGTTACTATGATATGATTCAACTCCCTATGTGTTAGTTAAGGAAGTGAAACCAATGGAACACAACAACATAGACCTTCTACGCCTGCAACAAAACCTCGAGGAGCCATCCAAACATTCCAAGTGACTAGCCCCTGAGACAATCCAACATTTTGCTGCATTAATTCCCCAGTGACTCCTATGACATGGGCATGAGAGCAACTAGGACCCTCCAGTCCCTCCCACAACATTGGTATGCATGCGATTGGGGACTTTCCCAGGTATTTTTGTGCCTGTGACTCCTAGTTCTATGCCACATTTTTAGGCCCATGGATCAGGTCACTCCCCAAAAATATATGACACTTCCAGGAATGAAATATAACAACAAAATAATGATACAAATGAAATTACTTAAACAAGGACTTGATTGGAACCCTACTAGCCATGACATGCATTTCTTCAAACATGTCACAAATATGTAATCTACAAGCTTAAACAACAAATATGAGCATAAGGGTCTCATACTTATCTGAGAATCACTAAGAAGCATTGATGGCTCATCAAATTAGCTACATTATCATCTATTAGGTCATATATTTATCGTTCATTCATTTACAAATCAAAACATGATGAGAGACATACATCATCACTATCATAAAACACTTTCATAACCAACATATAAACAATAGAAATGACGAGCATAGAAAAACCAATATAAGCCACATAATAACAATCATATTTACCCATCAATACAAGAGGAAATAGATCTTATTTCCATAATAAAAATTCAACCAAGTCTGGGAATTCTACGTACCGCCCGACCATAGACATGGTTGAACTAAATCTCTCTTCCAGCTAGTCACCCTCGTGCCATATTCCAAGCATGAATGTGGGATGTCATAAGACAAATTAATAAAAACCAAACCAGGGCTTCCAGAGGCCAAACCACCTCAACCCTCCACCATTGATTCCACCTCACAGTCGAACATCATAACCATCACCAGATTGGTGTCTACCCAAGATGTCCAAGACTAGTAACTCAACCCACAACTATTGATGGGCTCAAGAGCATTTTTCCAACCAAGGTTCCAGGACTAGTAACTCAACCCAAGCCATTATAGGACTCCCAAGCGTTTGTCCAACCAAGACTCCAAGAACTTGTAACTCAACCCATAACTAAGGGAACATGAGAACCAACCAGAAAACAAAAGGAAATTAACCCAAAACACCATGGATATCTAGGAAATGGAAAGGCTAGTTTCAATTGAGGAAATCCTCCATGCCAATGATAGATCATGACCAAGAGACTACATGCATATGCCATGTATGCCAAAAATAGTGAGGAAAACATACATACAACTTGGTACATGCAAGAAAAACCACTATAGCTGTTGATCCTAATGTCCTCTTGCACTTTATTACTCTTCCTTTTCCTTCTTGCTCCAAAATTCCAAGTATTCCATACTCCTCCAAGAGTGCCCCAAGAAAACTTTAAGTGTCCAAGAGTATGAGAGAGAGAGAGAATAGAATGGGAGCTCCAAAACTGAACTAATCAAAAGCCATGAACTAATCCTCAGAAGCCTTTTTATTAATGAGACCTCTAATTTCTTCAAATTTCCAATGTTTTCCTTCATTTTCTTCCTCACATGCAACCTGTGACCTTTCACCTTCCCTTTCTCCCATTTTCCATTATTTTCGTAAATAAATGCCAATAAATTCCATGTTGCCTTTCCAAATCCTTAGCCATTGCATTTCCCAATTTTCATAGCCATAATAAACCATATGAACACCCACACTAGGATGATTTCCCCAAAATTCAGTTTGGAATACGTGACCCATGATCATGGTTATCATTTTTCCTTTATTAACTTTTATTACATGGAATTTTCACCAGTGCTGTTACATAACACCCCCCCCCCCCCCTTGAGGAAATGCAATCTCGTGATTCAATGACACCTACAAACCACAAGACTATTGTAAGCAAAAAATATTTCCCATGGAGCCTTATAACTTAGCCAATTGTAGTATTTATAGTGATCAATGTGCTAAGAAGTAAACCAACATGACAAACATAACATCATAATAATATGACACCCATACCGCTTATCAAATATTTATAGCAGATCTCATGGTGGCATTTACATCAATATATATATATGTATATATACCAAAACATCATACCAAGAATATACCAAAGACATACCAAAAAACATGCCAAAGCATTTGCTCAACCAACAAATAAGGATGGATACATAGCCTGCATCTAATTCACCATCTCCCATGTATATTCATCAGGCCCAAAGAGCTTCCACTGCACTTTAACATGCTCGATTGATCAATTTTGGAGTATGAGCATATTTCTTTGCAAAATGAACTGAGGTTCTAGCTAGAATGCTCCTTCTGGCTCCACCTGCAATACAAATGATTAAATCACATGATTAACATATTTAAGATACTTTTTAAGAAATGGCACATGGAAAAAATCATGGAATTTCACTGTTAGAGGCAGTGCAAGTTGATAGGCTATTGGCCTAATCCTCTCAAGAATCATGAAAGGTCCACAAAATCAAGGTTCCAACGTGGCACACGATCCAATCTACAAGGATCTCTTCTCCGGCTTGATGCACAAGTACACCTTCTCCCCAACTTGAAACTCCTTATACAACTTGTTTCAATCTACATATCTCTTCTGCCTATCCTGTGCTTCTTTCAAATTCTTCTTGATTACATGCATTTCTTGTTCCATTTGTACTAACATGTATGGTCCAATCAACACCTTGTTAACTGGATCACTCCAACTAATCGGAGTATTTCAACTCTGCCCATACAATGCCTCAAATGGACTCATCACCAAAGATTCTTGATACCCATTTTTGTAAGCGAACTATACAAGTGGAAGATACCCTTCCCACTTTCGTTGTTGATGCATCACATACATCCTCAACATGTCCTCCAATATTCTATTGACCCTCTCTATCTATCCATTTGTTTGCAGATGATAAGATGTACTGAAGGCCAACTTGTGCCCAAACCTGCAAACAACTCCTTCCAAAACTTGGAAGTGAACTTCACATCCCTTTCTAACACAATATTTTGTGGAACACCATGCAATCTGACCACATCCTTGATGAAGACATATGCCACATCATTTTCTAAGTATGTATACTTCACTGGAATGAAGTGTGCTACCTTTGTCAACTTTTCCACCACAACCATGATGGAATCATGCTATCTAGATGTCCTCGATAAACCTGTGATCAATTCCATTGAAACGACCTCCCATTCCCACTCTGAAATCAGAATCAGATGTAGTAGTCCACTTGGATGCTTACTCTCTACTTTGACTTGTTTATAACCTAAGCACCTAGCCACAAACTCTACTATGTCTCTCTTCAAATTCGGCCAATAGTAAAACTTCTTCACTGCTATGAACATCTTCTAATAACCTCGGTGACGTGAATATGGTTTCACATGAAACTCCCTCAAGATCACCTTCTTGATTTCACTGTTGTCTGGCACATATATCCTGTCTCTAAACTTGATCAAGCCATTTGTCGTGAGATGATAGTCCACATCCTGTGTACATGTACTTGTACCACTACATGTACATGTACCTGTACCACTACCTATACTTGTACCTGTACTTTGTTGCAATATGTTCCTAAGCTCCATATACCTAACATCATGTTGAACTACTGGCAAGATCCTACCCTGTAGATCTGTCCCATAGGAACTCATAGTTGTTATATGATTCACCTGTATCCACCTACTAAGATCATATGCAACCTTGTTCTCTTTACCTTTAATATACCTGGTCTCAAATTCAAACTCACTGATAGTGGCCAACCATCTAGCTTTCCTAAAGTTCAGATTCAGTTGTTCAAAAAGATAAAACAATCCACTGGAAATCATCTTCCTAGAAGATAGTGCCTCCACATCTTTAATGCATGAATTATCACTTCCAACTCAAGATCATGTGTCAAATAGTTCTATTTGTGTTCATTTAGTTTTTGTGGCTCATAACATACCACCAATCCTTCATACATAAGAACTCCACCAAGCCCTCTCTTGCAATCATATGTACATACCAAAAAGTCTCAGTCTGGATCTATGATCTTTAACACTAAAGCATGTGTCAACAACTACTTTAACTGCTCAAAACTGGATGCACATTCTTCTATCCATTTAATCTTCTTACCTTTCCTTTACAATGATGTGATAGGATAAGAAATTTGTGAGAATTTCTTGATGAACCTCCTGTAATAAACTTCTAACCCCATAAATGATATTAGCTCATCCACATTCCTAGGAGCTGCCCACTCCATGATAACCCTTATCTTTTCTGGATCCATTTCTATGTGTTCCTTGGAAACAACATGTCCCAAGTAATGTACCTTTGTTTGAAAGAAACTACATTTTCTAAGCTTAGCATACAAATTATGCTCTCTTACCAATATCAACATTGTTGCTAAATGTTCAACATGCTCTTCCTCATTCTTAGAATATACCAATATATCATCAATGAATACAATAACAAACTTGTCCAGATAAGGACACAAAACATTATTCATCGAGAACATAAAAGAAGTTGGAGAATTAGTCAAACCAAATGGAACTACAACAAACTCATAATGTCTGTACTTGGTCTAGAAAGTTGTTTTGTGAATATCTTCTTCTTTAATGCATACCTGATGATATCCTGATCTCAGATCAACCTTTGAGAAGATTGTTGGTCCCTTCAACTCATTGAACAAATCATCAATCCTCAGCAATGAATACCTATTCTCGATGGTCACCTTGTTCAACTATCTGTAATCGATACACGACCTGAGAGTACCATCCTTCTTCTTCACAAATGATACTGGTGCACCCCAAGGTGACACACTTGGCCTAATGTATCCCTAGTCAAACATTTCCTTTAACTGCAACTTCATCTCTACCAACTCTAGAGTGCTCATCCTGTATGGTGCTTTTGATGCTAGTGCTACCCCTGGCACCAACTCAATAGAAAAGTATACTTCACTGTGAGGTGGAAACTCTGAAATATCTACGGGAAATACATCCTGAAACTGTTGTAGAACTGGGTACTTGCTTAACACATCTGCATACCCAAATTCCTTACCTTTGTCACTAGAAATGTGCGCTACAAACAACACACACCCTTTCCTATGATTACGCTTGGCTTTCATAGTTGTCAACATCCTAATTGATGTTTCTTTCTTCTTACCTTGCAAGTCTCTTTATTCCCCATTGCCATCCAAGCACTCAATAGCCTTGTCATAACAATCTACCTTGGTCCTGTGAATATACAACCACTCCATACCCAAAATCATGTTATACGATCTCAACGAAAATACATTCAGATGTCTTGAGGTAGGCATACCATTCAAGTCAAATGAGCAAGCTCTTACCTAATGATGAACTATCTTCTTGGTACCTATAGCTAACTACACTAACCAATATTTTGCATGCACTTCTTTATTCAAACCACACTTATCCAATGAGTTAGAAGTAACATAACTATAATTAGATCTAGGGTCAATAGAAATATAAACAACTTGATCACAAAGCTTACCATCGATCTCGATAATAGATGTCTGGTGATATTCTTTCTTGTTATCCAGTGCTAGATAGATCCTAGGAATAGTCTGTCCAACATCTCCCACTGTCTGTGCCTCCTAGCACTGTATATTTATGGTCTACCACCATGATGTTGTGGAAAATCTCTCTTACCATGATCCCCTCCATAAGTCCAACACCAGATGGGCTCCCTATTTTAACTTTTATTCTACTCCTCGGACTGAAATCCATGTCCTCTACCAGATGTATTGAACTTCTTAGGCAGTGTGACATTCTCTTTGTTAGTTGTATCTTGAGACCTTGCTCGCTTCTTGTCCCATTTTCCTTTATTCTTATCATTACCCTTCCAATCTTGTGTAGTATCGGATCTATGTTGTGATTGCTCATAAAAATGCTTTAGTTTCTAGATGGCCTCCTCCAATGATCTAGGCTCATCAAAATCAATCTTGTCTTTGAATGCTATCTGCAACCCACTGATGAATCTCTAAATCTTGGCCTTCTCCTCCTTGAGGTAAGGCACATATATCAACAACTCCAAGAACCTACTAGTGCACTCCTCATTAGTCATAGATCCCATCTTTAGCTCATAAAGCTATTTTTCCCTGTCATCATAGTACCTCTCTAATAGGTACTTCTTCTTGAATAGTCTTTGTAATTCACTCCAAATCACCTCCTCCTCCTAAATATATCTGAATTTCTTTACATCTTCCCATCATATATTTGTTTTACCTTTAAGACTGAATGTAGTTATTTTGACCTTCATGTTCTTTGATTAATCATGTAACCTGAAGAACTTATTCCTTCCAAGAAACCATGCTTTCTTCATATCTACATCAAATTTAAGTGGATTTTCTTTCTCAAACTCAGCCGAAAAATATCCCCTGTCACTCATCCTGTAAGGATGATAATGATGATGATCATAGTTCCTATCAGAACCATAACTAGAATAGTATATGTGTTTATCACCTCTCCTATTTGGAGTTTCCAATAACATGCCATCTCTGATTGTTTCATCTCTATATGACCCGTGCCCACCATGAGACCTACTTGCATATGCATCATTAGTCCCATCGTCTTGTACATAGATGATTGAGAGTGGTCCTTGTCACTGCAACTCTGATAAACTCTGATAGATTACTGCATTCACCTCTGCATGTTTCTCCTGTGTCTATATGATTCTATAATTATCTACTTTGAAACTCCTTATTTCTTCATTCAAACTCCTCAATGCGTCTGTTAAGTAAGAAGAGTTCCCAACACCATGCTGCTCATTTGAATCACAGAGAGAATCTATGAAGTCTACCATCTTGTTAGTCATTTTGATTTCTTCATGCAAGGCATAATATTTCAACTAAAGCAAATCATAAACAAACCAACATACCTTAGCATCATTCGGGGAGGATATCTCCTGCAAGATCAACCAACCAACGCAATACATGTATACACATAAACATAACATCATGTAAATATATAGCACATAGATAAAACAACATATAAACATCATTCGAGCCATAGTCCAGTAATCAATGCACAACCATATCATTCACATACCATGACCTCATGCATGACAAAAACAACCATACCAATGTAAAATTGACAACATGTAAGCACTTGACATGCATAAACAACACATAACCAATAATACACTCATGAAGACACCTTCGAAAACAAAGCCGTCAACCTTCACATGGAAACATCACTTCAAGCATGACCAACACCATGCATATGCAACAAGCACATAGACCACAAACATAAGGAACACATATGAAACCAACATGAATGCATGACCAACACACCACCCATCTAGTTTGAGGGGTGAACCATGCTCTGATACCAATCTATAACACCCTTCTCCCACATCTACCCAAGTAACCGACAACCGGGGTAAACATGTGATGAAGAGTTACTACGATATGATTCAACTCCCTATGTGTTAGTTAAGGAAGTGGAACCGACATAATACAACAACACATACCTTCTACCCTACAACAAAACCTCCAGGAGCCATCCAAACCTTCTAGGTGACTAGCCCCTGAGAGAAACTAACTATTGTTGCATCAATTCCCCAATCGCTACCATGACATGGGCATGAGTGCCACTGGGACCCTTTGACCGCTCCCACAACATGGGTATGCATGCAACTGGGGACTTTCTCAGGTAGTTTTATGCATATGACTCTGAGTTTTGTGCCACTATTTCAGGCCCAAGGATTAGGTCATTGCCTAAAACTCCATGACACTTCCAGGAATGAAAGATAACAATAGAATAATGATACAAATGCAACTACTTGAAAAAGGACTTGACTAGACCCCTACTAGCCATGACATGCATTGTTATACAGGAAAATGACCTCCTCATCAACTCAGAGGACAAAGACATGATGACTGAAGGATTGACCAAGTTCACAAGACCAGTTGTCAAGATAACATTGTCTAGACACCAGCAACCTGCTTTATAAAGCTTCTCAACAAGCTTAAGGGTGTGTTAGTGCCTAGGGTAACTCTTGTTGCTACCTCGGGAAAAATGTTAGTGAACCTACATCAAGTTCTATGGGTCAAAGGAGTGAATTGACTAAGAAAATATCCCTATATTCTCTCCTATGTCAGCTCATAAAAGCAAGGAAACATATGAACTCGACCTGTTTGGGGGAATTACTAATTCCTAATGGAGTATGCAAATAGGAAAGAGCACTAAATCAAGAAACATCACTACTTTTGCCTAATGGAACTCATGAAGGACTTGACAACACTAAACCTAAATGTTATATATGCAAGGCTTGGGCCATTGTGAAATAGGTTGAAACATTTGAAAGGATTTCCTATTTGACTGTCAAGAAGATTCTTAGACTAAGGCATTAGAAGAGGTTAAGAAGGGAGAGAGAGAGAGGATATGGAGGGGTAAGGGAAGGCTGATGCAACTAATGGTTGTAATCAATCTTTCTACATCAATATAGAACTACAGTTGTGTTGTCCACTCTGTGATGTTGGTAGTATAAACTTGTTTATATGTTGATCTAATATCTTCTAGCATGAGTGTCTTAGTTATATGCAACTATATATCTTTTTTATGTTCATGCATTTGTCTATCAAGGTTTTATGCTGTGATATTATGCTTGTCTTTGCTTTGTGTAGGTTTTGATCTAGAGTCAGCTCAAAGGTCTTCCACCTAGCTACATTGCGCTCTCCAGCAACACCACAGTAAGACTCGAGGTAATAATTCCTTCTCGCTTTGATATTCATTTGTTAAACATAGATATGCATGTATCTTTGTGGTAGCTACAGCTAATCTGACTATCTGATGATGATCCCGAGAAGATCCTTGAGGGTTTTCTACATCACCAAACACCCGTGCATTAATCCCTATAGCAGAATTTGTGACTCCACTGGGGATAGCACTTAGTTCCTAGTTTTTCCCAGAAAGTTCCTAGATCTCTTTTTCTTCCAGGACTTCCTGTACTTCTTCATTCCCTTTTTGACCACTCAGGACCAATACAACACCCTTCTTTTAGTGCTCAGCCCTAGATCTGATCCCCACAACCTATTTTTTGAGTGTTTTTCCTCACTAACGCAGGTTACCAGTGAAAACAGTACTTTATAAAGCACCGTGCCCTCACAAACAAAACATTAGTGCTGAAACTAACTCTCTGTATCCTCTAGTACAGAGCGTTAATCAACCATTTCTTGATAAACAACTTGTCCAGTGAACTCATGGGTTAGGAACTCTGCTTACAGACTGACCAGGGATTTGTAGCTACACTTGTTTGATTTATCTATCGGTTATGCTAGTGTTGTACTGAATAGGATGCATGGAATGAATATTGATATACGAATGACTCTCCCTTTGTAAAAGCAGCTTATTCATCGAAAGTGAAAATTTACAAGCATTGGTTTTGCATGATTTGAGTCATAGTCCCATATAATTTCATACATCAACACCCTTACCGAAGAATCTAATGAAGTACATTTAAAATATACCTAATAAAATCAATCAAAAACTATTTTTAGAGTAAACACACTTTAGTTTAGGCTAGGATCTTGGGATAGGCAGTGTGAGTTAACTACCCAAGATCATACACCGAAACTAGTGTCATTAAAAGAGAGAAATCCTTTTGCACTCATACTATCCGGGACCATTCCAGTAAAAGTGGAGCTAAATATGAGACAACATTGGACTGTAAGTGAAGGTAGCCCACCTTTGCTTACATCTTCTTTGGGTATTTTGTGTATCGGGGATCCCTTTGGGGATATCGGAGCTGAGTCGGGAACTCATGTATCCTACCCACACAACGTATTGTCTATGACTATGTTCCCCCTACTAGTGTTTGTGATCTGAGGTATCCTTAGTGGCCATACTTTTAGGGACTAAAGCAAGGTGAATGGGGCAGGCTTCCCTAGCACCTAACACAGATAGACCTACTCTGTCTTCAGTTTTTGGGAGGGTGCTCATCTTCACAAGAGTACTTGGCTCCTCAATATGAGGTTCAAGCGAAGCTCTAGAGTAACCGTAACTGTACATTTGGCCAGCTCTCTCTGTTATTCATTGTGATACTAGGTTTCATCTCTAGTGATCGGTGCTTGTTAGACAAGGTCATTTCCCTTTGCTTGTTGATTGATTTACTTAGTGTATTTTTTTTTTAGATGCCAAAGTGTTATCATTGAGACTTTAATAAACATCACTATAAAATTTACTGATAAAAATTATCGACCACCATGGCTACATCTGGCCCTTGTTGTCAATCTAGACGGTTGTTAGGTCTTCCCCCACTCACTGTGGAGGATCCATCGAGCTCTAGTGAACTGGATTCCCCGTCTTTGGGAAATCAGTCTTTGAGATCTAACACAGAAACAGTTTGGACATCCAACTATTCAAGCTTACCAGAGGATTTCTTTACTAAAGGATTTCTTCCTCCATACAATCCTCTAATCACAAATCCGTTGGGCCCACTCTTGGTTCCTATTGCATCTATACCTCCTTTGTCTTCAGTTGGAACACTTCCATCCCTCCCATCGACGACTAATGGGTCGTGGGAATTTTTGGACACTTTTGGTCCCCCTCCACTTACCTAGTCGACAGTCAATACCACACCTTTGATGGTGAATCCTGCTATCCCATTTTTCCCAGGTTCAAACCCTATGGTTACACCCTCCACGAGTGGAACCCAGCCTATTTCGGGTTCCGCCCCTTTAGTGTCAAACCCTGTACCTTCGACAAGTGCTACATATAACGCTCCTTATAACCCTTAATATAGCACAGTTAGCGTGGGTCCCTTCAACCAACAATATGGTTGGCATCCATTGTATTGTTCTAACCCCTAGATTTAAGTATCTGGGGGCACTCCCAATATGCATTTACCGGTCGGGAGTGTAAAAATTCCCCCTTCATTTTCAGGCATGCATGGTCAGTCACTGTTTGACATGAACACTTCTTATGCTAGTCAAGGACTTATGGTTAGTTCTATGGCAAGCGGGAACCCTCAAGGAGGTCCCAATCAATCCATGGGGGCACCCTACTCATAACCTCAAATGATTCAAGGGGGAATTTTTTATCCTGGGCGCACTTCTATCCCCTAGCCTAACAATCCCTATGGAAATCCCCAATACAACACCATACCCCAAGGCACCTACTATACCACGCAACCTGTGTATAATATTGGGAACAACACGATGGGAGGACTGCAAGGATCCTCAAGTCATATGTCATTGCCTTGGTCCGGTTCGGGGACATCAAACACTCTGCCTTTCTTAGCAACACCTAATATCCCCAACTTGTACAAACTTACAAATGACCCCATCTATCATATCTTACTCTGGCTGCCAATCCCGCATAAAATACCAACAGACATCCTTAAGTTCAAAGAGAAACAAGGGGAGGATTCGGGTACACACATCACCACCTATCATCTATGGTGTGTTTCTAACTCCATGGTGGATGATAGTATCCAATTATGCCTTTTTCCCGCACTCCTACTGGCAATGCAACCAAGTGGTACATAGAGTTACCACGTGCATCAATCAATACCTTTGGAACTCTAGCGATGGAATTCTTAAAGCACTTCCAGCTACCCATCCGCTATGAAACTGGGATGGAACTCCTCACTTCATTACGTCAGGATACCACCACCCACATCTCTGATGATATACATGAATGGAGATGTAGGTATAGGTTAGTTAAATATCCCCTCCCAAACTATCTCTTAGCGGATTGGTTTTTCAAGTCTCTACTCCCCCAAATTGATAAGGATGTTGCCTTAGGTGGTGCGGTCACAGAAGACCAATCCATTCGTCATGCCCAGCACTTGGATCTGATATATTCGTAGTCTGGTACTCTATACAATGTAATTCCCAATGCCCCTCGCAACTCCAATGCTCCCGCTACTTAGCAATCGAGAGCGCACACCGATGGGATTATCGGCGCAACCTTCGAGGTTGTTGTAAAACAACTCAGTGGTCACATTGCCCAAATTTCAGTGGACCCCTTTACCAAATCGATTGCTCTTCCTACCACCATGATCAACTCTATGTAGTCTACACAAAAACCCAGTGGTAAGAACAAGAAGAATAAGAAAAAGACCGCTCCTTCTGAAGAGCAGTCAACAAAGAAAAAAAACCCAAATCAGAAGGTTGTTGCACCCCCTGACGATGGAAAGGATAAACCTACCAAATTCCCTTGCAAAATATGTGTCGAAGACCATTTGACCTATCGTTGTCCGCGTCTTTAGGAATGCTCAGATTTCATTGCTAAAAAGGACACTGGAAGGACCCCTTCTGTCCTGAATAATCCTTTCCCCACTCAGCAGCAACAACACCTTATTGCGAACCAACCCCAACCCCTACAAGGGGGCAATGGTGGTTCGCAACATCCTTCAGCTGGTGAAGGACCCTCTACCATTTACACCTTTGAAACGGTAGATCTACAAACCAGAACCAAATCTTATGGAGCTCCTGTCACTCATGTAGAGGAACCCTCCTCAAGTCAAAACCCACCACCACCTAACAATCTTCATATCGAAAGGTCAGTTCCTGACCTTGTGATTCGCCCCCCTAAAGGGGCACTTTGACGCACAACACATAATACATCTACACATGTCGCCCAAAACTACAACATTGTAGAAGACTTGGCGCAAGCGCCACCCGTTATGTCGGCGCTCGAAGTATTACAAACATGTCTAGAACAAAGGAAAGCTTTGCTTTCAGCCATTGGTGGTATCGACCCTCAGGGTTCCATGCTTGCTATTTTTGAAAAGGAAAAGTGTAAAATTCCCCTTTCTCACCAACTGGCATTTTAGGTGAAAATCTTTTCAAAAGGTAAAGGTATACATAGAATAGTCATTGACGAAGGTGCTTCTACCTGCATAATGTCAGCTTCATGTTGGCTCGCTTTGGGTTCTCCAATCCTATCCCCACCGTCGAATTCCCTTAAAGCTTTTGACGGCCACACTTTCATCCCAAAAGGTTACCTAGCTAGCTACCCCATCACCTTGTCTGGGAAAACGATAACGGTGGACATTGAAGTCGTAGATAGAAAGCTCAACTATAATCTCTTGTTGGGTCGTAGTTGGACTTATGCTATGACTGCCATTGTGTCTATTGTCTTTCGCATCATCTTATTTCCATTGGATGGAAAGGTAATCACAGTGGACCAGTTGTCCTTTTGCACCCCTGATTATTCTCGTTACTAAGTGGCTTTGTACCCTTAGTGGGTGGTGTACCTAACTCTTACGTCAGTATCAGTACCGGTCTACTGAAGGGCTCTTCCCTGATGGGTTGTTTCCCTCTTCTTCTGCCAGCGGTTTCACAGATACAGATGGTCAATATGGTTTCATCCATTCCTCACGAACCAACGGATCCTTGGATCCTAATGGCCCCTTCAGACATTGACACTTATAGAGAACAAATGCCGCTGTCACCAGCTGAATTGGCCTACGAGGCCATTCAATCTGCATCTGAGTCTCCTGTCACTTTGGTCACGGCTAACGGTACCACTGCCCATCCCATAATTGGTCCTTCTTTCAATCCCCTCAATTAGGTCCTACCTCCGGACGAAGCTATTAGAGAGATCATGAGTTTATAAGAGTGACCTTGGGGGGACTCACATGATCATGTTTCGATATCTGATTCGGACATGATTCCTCTTCAAATCCTGTCACTTAACGCACATGAAATCGTTTCCTCACCATATACGACTATCCAAACTTTGGACTCGGAAGGAAAAATGGGGAATATTTCAAAGATATTGCTCATCGATATTTATGTCACGACAAGCATCGTGGAAAATATCCAGGTTGGAGCAGATTGCAATCCTGAGGAAATTTCAAGCTTCACTTGCCTTTTTAAGGAATGCTAAGATGTATTCGCTTGGTCTTACAAGGAAATGACCGACATAGATCTGTCTATTGTCGAGCATGAGATCAATATATACGATAATGCTAAACCTTTCCGCCAAAGGCTTCGACTAGTCCACTCCCGCAAAACGACAACCATCAAAATTGAGGTGGAAAAGTTGTTACGTGTTGGTTTCATCTATCTCGTTCCCTTAACGGAATGGGTTTCCAATCTGGTTCCCGTCAATAAGAAACAAGGAACCATCCGCGCATGTGTCGACTATCGAGATTTGAACGTCGTGTGTCCAAAGGATAATTATCTAACACCATTCATCGACCAAATCATCGACGACTGCACCGATTGTGAATCATTTTCATTCATGGATGGATTCTCAGGTTACAACCAGATTGCTATAAAACCCAAAGACCAGCACAAAACCGCCTTTATTTTCCCATGGGGAATATTTGCCTATCGAAAACTCCCATTTGGTTTAAAGAATGCTAGAGAAGAATTTCAAAGGGCCATGGACTACGTATTTCACGATATCAGGCATATCATTCAAGCTTACTTGGATGACCTTCCAACCCATTCCAAGCAGCAAGCACAACCCCTAGATCATTTAAGAGCTATCTTTCATAGATGCTAGTTTTATAACATACGTTTGAATTCGCATAAATATGTTTTCTTTGTCAAGTCTGGAGGATTACTTGGATTCATTGTCTCCAAGTACAGGATTAGGGTTGATCTCGGTAAGGTAAAGGCAATTACTCAGTTTCCCGAACCACAATCCATTCTACAACTCCAACGTTTGCAAGGGAAAGCAAACTTTTTACGACAGTTCATCGTAAACTATGCTAAGTTGGTGAAAGACTTTATGCACCTACTTAAGAAGGGAGTGTCTTATTTGTGGGATGATCAAGCTCAACGATCATTTGATGCCTTGGAAAAGGCGCTTATATCAGCCCCACTCCTTAGCGCTCCCAATTATGGGCGCAACTTTCTTTTATACCTGGCAGCCTCGCCATCCTCACTAGGAATGGTCTTGGTTTAAACTCATGATGACCAGAGTGAACATGTGATATATTATCTGTTGAAAGGCTTGGCTGGGCCCGAACTCAGATATTCACATGTGGAAAAGTTGTCCTTGGCAATTGTCTTTGTTGTCAACTGCTTCCAACATTACATACTGCTGTGACAGGCTACTATCATCACCTTAGAGAATCCCATGAGACACATTTTGTCTCGTCAAGTAATTGGAGGAAAATATTCCAAATGGATAGTGATCCTCCAACAATTTGATTTGGTTTTCATAGCTTCCAAGGTGAAAAATTCCTTAGTCTTCACCGAACTTTTGTCGAATCTTCCCATTGTTGATCCTAACGAGATAGACCACGACCCTCTTCTGAATGAATTTGTCTATTTTATCAACTCAACTGACCCTTGGTATGATGACATTCTTGTCTACCTCCAAGCGCAATGGTTCTTCCTCGAGCTATCGTCAGGTAACCGTCATCAAGTAGAGGCTGTCAATGGCATCTTAAAAGCCATGATTCATAGGTTAGTAGAGAATCATAAAACCCATTTGTATTGAATTTTATATCCTGTGCTATGGGCATACCGAACTTTAGTTAAGACTGGTACAAGCTTCACACCTTTTCAACTGGCTTACGACCTGGAAGCAGTTTTACCAATTGAGTGTTATATTCCTTCCTTACAAATCATCGTTGAACTCTTGCCCAACACTACTGCTGAAGAAGAGCGTCTGTTATACCTAAATCAACTGGATGAAACCCGTCGATATGTTGAATTAGCACTCGAGGCCCACAAGCGTCGGGTGAAAGCCCAATACAACAAAAAGGTCAAGCCTCGTTCTTAACAAGAGGGAGATCTTATTTTACTCTACGATAAAAAACATGACCTCTTGGGGGAAGGAACGCTTCAACCTTATGGCTCGGTCCATATGTCTTCAAAAAAGCCCTCTCAAAAGGGGCATATGAAATTCAGGATTGTGAAGGATTCCTACTCGCTGAGCCCCGAAATGGGCTCTATCTGAAAAAGTATTATGCCTAGTACTGCACTAAGCATGTGCTTTGTAATTTTATGTATTTATAAGTTTTTCTTATTTTTTGATGTGACTGGATTTTTTGGTATTTATTGAAGTATTTGTCTCATACATTTTTCTTGTAATGCAAATGCCTTCATTGCCCTCAGCATACGTAGGATACCCGGATGGTGCCAATCGTCACACATGGCACATTGCATCAGGTGCTTGGGTCATTTACACACCTGAGTCGAAATTGTTTTGTTCCGGGGGAGTTTTTCTTGGTACTGCCATGAACAATATTGCAAAGTACATGTCTGTAATTTCACTTCTCACTGGAGCGTCATCAAGGGACATCTCCAATCTGGTGGTCAGGTTAGACTCTCAGCGTGTTGTTATGCAGTTGACAAATCATTATCACGTCGTAATCTAATCTTGTTACATCATTATTTAAGGGTACGACTCTTGGAACGTCAATTTTAAGTTATCACATATGAGCACATTCCTAGAGAATTTAATACAGTTGCTGACTCATTGGCAAACTATGTGTTAGATTGGCATCTGTCTCATTCACTATAGATACATGTATGAAAGTAAATATTTACACAACTAAAAAATTACAAAAAACACTTAAAAAACATTTACATCATAAAATACCAATATATATATATATATATATATATTATAATATATATCGATATCGAATCCAGTCTTTTACATCAAAATATTCCAAAACTTGGGTGTTTTAAGTACAAAATAACTGCTAAGCCGGGCTATAAACACCCGCTGGCTATGCCAAAGCGCCTGCTAAAAGAGCCTACTCCTCATGAAAGGATAACACTGCTCTAGCTATCCTCCGAAGAGGAACAAGAAACCGCTTAGGCACACCGACTGTGTGCTGCTGCATATGAGCGGGGATCTCCCTCATCGAAAGGGAGGGACACCCTTGCTCAGGCCCTCTAGGTTCCTCAGAACCTCACAAAGACTGTCAGCATCACTCCCCCCCATTAGGAACTAGGCCTCCTTGCCTCCCTTAGTGAGGTTCACCTGCAGGTTGTACCGATGCCACATTTGTGTCAAGAAAAAAGCTTCATGTCAGTACTTGTTCACCCATTAAATCAACAAAAACATAACATAAATATTCAAAAGCTTAAAAATACTTTAAATACTCTCAAAAATCATTCTTACCTTGAGGACCCCAGTTGGTCTCGAGAGGTAGCATCAAGTCAAGGTCGCTGGTGAAGTCCATGCCCTCATAGGCAGAGTCGTCAATCATCACAATCTGGCCACTAAGCCACTCGAAGAAATCTTCCTTGAAGAAGTGTCAGATAGGTCCTCCTCCTATGTGAGGATCAAGTGATGTCCATTGCCTCTGTCTTGGCTCCCTCAGATCAAAGGGACCTAAGCTCATCCTCAAGCGCATAACAGGTACCCTCTCAAGTATGAATAAGACAATGAGAGTGCCATACCCAAAACTCTGTTGGGTTTGAGTCTTGCATGCGGTCAATTCTTCCTTCAAATGGCAAAGCACTGCTTCACACCAATTGAACATCTGAGGCTGGACACACTCAACTGCAAGCAATAGTTGGGCCTTTATTGCAACGTGGGGACTCTTTGACCCTGCCAAATGCACAATCAACCATAAATTGGCCCTCATAGATCTGGACCTAATCCTCTCTATGGGGACTCTACTGTTGATGAGTCCACTCTCAGGGATGTCGTAAGCTTGATCCAACTCTAGGGTGGATCAAGGATTAGGCCTACCCCCGGTCAGGTTTGCTTGTGCTCCTCTGCACGACAAACCAGTCAAAAATTATATATCTCACAATCAATGGCCAACTCATGATCTCCAATCCTGAACACCTGCTCATGTTCATCCCAACACTAAATAATCCATCTCAACAAGTCCTCCCGCCCTTTCATCAAGTCCAACTTAGCATACTTCATCAACCCACAACGGTGCAATGCAAGTATGCAAGTAGGATCATTTCGCAACAACAATTCTTGTTAGTCATGGGCCCGTTTCGCATAAGCAATTCTTGTCGGTCATGGGCCCATTCTCTCCATAGACCAGTCATAATGGGCCCGTTCAATCCTTTATATTTTTCTTTCATTTAATATAAATAGATAATTTGAATAAAGAGTTAACTAATTTATTTAGTAATTAATAATCCTCTATTTATAAATTTATTCTAGTTCATGCCATAATACCTCATAGGTTGGAATTATTATGAGTTTATATAATTAAAAAATTATTCATATTCAGTTATATAAAAATAGGCATAGTAATAAAATGATCTAATTAATTAACTAATTAGTTATTTATCGAATAAACATAATATTGTATTCCCTTTGTTATTATGAGTTTATTTAATTTATATTATTAGTAAAGATGAGGGTAATTAAATTATTAGACTTATAATTCCTAGGTCAAAAAATTTTCAGTTAGATATATTTAGGTACATATGAATTAAAAATAAATATATCGAACAATTTAATTAATGAAGTAACTATCCCTTGGACCAGTCAAATATAGTTGTTGCCCTGTCAATTGTACCCATTCTTGTGGTCAATTATAGCTGTTTATTTTTAACCATTTGAATGATATGTTTCTCTATTTAACTTATGCCTCGATCTAGTTCTTCATCTTATTCTAACGATGAACCACACTTGTTGGAAACATGTCGACAAATGAATTCTGATGTGAATGATCTATCTCTCTATTTAACTTATGCCTAGATTTGGTTCTTCATCTTGTCGTGACGATGAACCACACTTGTTGGAAACGCGTCGACAAATGAATTCTGATGTGATTATCGCTGAAAACCTGTCTCAAAAATATCTCTAATGTTATTAATATTTTGCAAAGTGTTTCATTCCTTTATTATCTAATGCTTTAATCAAGACCTAACATCTTTATGCCACCCCTACTTGAGTCACAAATGATTTTTACTAGAGTTTGAAGCAATCTTAGATAACCTCTTATCTTCTATATTACTCAGTGTGCTTTATGAAAAACGAAACAAGATCTATTATCTTTAATCTTGAGATTATAAGTTATGAAACACTTTTCAATTTGTTTTGACTTTTTTCATATATTTTTTAAAAATATTATAATTCCTAACTTTATAATTATAAATTTTTTTAAATTTACAAATTTATAATTATTTTATTTCTTAAATCAATATGAAAGTACTCTTCATCCATGTGAAATATATCACTTATTATAATAATTATCATTCTATAAAATTTGTACTCTTTTTTCCTACCTATTTATTATCATTTTATAGAGTTTGGACTCCTTTGCCCCAAGAAGATGAACAACAACTTGTAATGTTAGTTATTTAACACAAGATCTTTGATCATACTATACAAAATATCAACATTGCTCACTGTACAAATTTCTAGAACATGTCTGTCTACCTATAACCCCATTATGCTCAACTCCCTGCAACGTTTTTGTTTATGGAAACTCTTTACTGGATAGCCGCATCCTCTGTCCATAAGTCAAATGTTCGATCAACGTGTCCTAGTTGATTCCGTCGTATATCCCTGATAACACACTAAACGTCGTATTCTAATGCCCACGCTCGAGCTGTCATTCCAACCTGGAGGCATGCACTTTCCACCCAGCATTCCTTTATAAACCCTTCAACCCTCTGTGATCCCTCGTGCCTTCAACTTTTTAGCTTCCCCTGATACTAAACTATATTCACGCTTTTGTTCTCGGCTTGATCCAAGAGTACCTTCTCAAGATCTTGATATCTTCCGACTTCGGTTTTCTGTTAATTTTACAACCATGGCTGGGAGCTCCCCAATGCAGTCTTCCTCCATCTATGACTTCACAGTCAAAGTAATTTCTGTGCTCATTTTAATTTATCTTACAACCATGGCTGGGAGCTCCCCAATGCAGTCTTCCTCCATCTATGACTTCACGGTCAAGGTAATTTCTGTGCTCATTTTAATTTATCTCTTTGAATTGCTTTCTCTGCTCTTTTTATCTATTAACCCATTTGCATAAAAGAGGCTGAAGCAATAGTATCAAATTGTATGCAGGACATCCGGGGTAATGATGTGGATCTCAGCATCTACAAGGGCAAGGTTTTGCTCATTGTCAACGTTGCCTCTCAATTGTAATTCTCCCTTTTTCTTCGGTTTGCTTACAATGATTTCACAGTGGTCAGAATTTATGTGATTAAAGGGTGGGGGGAAACAGATTTTTTAGGCCTAGCAGCGCTTCAATTTGGTCAATTCAGACCCTTCAATATGATCTATTTTAAAAATGTATTCAACGAACAAAATTATCTTCTGGGCTTCATCGATTATGCATGGCTTAGTGTTAGTGAAATAATCCCTTTTCATAAACTCGACTGATTAAGTCCTCTCTATTATATTTCTATTTTGCAGTGGGTTGACTAACTCTGATTATACTGAGCTGAATGAAGTGTATAAAAAGTACAAGGATCAAGGTATTATCCAAACTTATACTGTTCTAGAGTCTGTTAGTTCTGACGATGTTTAAAGTACTCTTTGCTATAGCTGTATTTCTACTTTCTGGTGCTAACAATATTGTGTATCTTCTACCAGGAAGGTCAGACTTTTATACCATTCTAGGTCCCGTTTGTATTTCAAGCCTGTCAAAAATCTTTGCATTAGCTTAAACAATATGCTGGAATGAGTCCTATGTTACCATAAACCTGACCAACAGACCGGTTTTTGGTTCTGTTCCCATGCCCACTCATGTCCTGTTTGCTGTCTTTACATTTGGAGGAGACTCCCTGGCCAGCATCTTGGCTCTGGGGTAGGTCTGTGAGGTCTCACAGATCAAGGGATACCATTGGCTTTACATCCATCATGCACATTTTCCAGCTTTGGATGTAAAGGTATTGCTTCAGGGCAAACATGATTCTTCTCTTTCTATGGGACTTCTTTCTTATTTGATGTTCCTTATTTTGATGGGTATGATCTTCCTTTTATTTGGCTTAAAGTGCATTTTTTTTTAAATCTGAGACTAGGGTTTCTTGCTTCCTTATAATCCATGGATTTGCCTTAGCACTCAGTCACTAAGGTGCAGTGTCAACTACACCAGTGAAGTGCTGATCAATTTCATAAGCATAAGTCATAGTGAGAGGGCGTTGGGTTCAGTTTTCTTACCCCTGAAAACTGACATCCACATTTCTCTTTCTGTTCCCATTTCGGATAACATTATCTAGTCAATCTATATGTTGAGGGGATCTTTCCAGGGAGTGTTGAAGGTAGCAATTCACGTCTTAAGATTGAACTGGTAAGGATGCCTCTCATGAAAAAGCCATATCAACTTAGTGAGCAGACCACCGGCCAGGGGCGGATCCTTGAGTTTGATTCCTAGCCTGTGCAATTTTCAGTAGTTTCCTAGTCTTTCCAATTTCCAGTAAGGAGGTTCTTTTTCTCAATGGGCTAGTTTATGTGGCGCACATTTTAGGTCCCTTTCCTGGCAACCCAGTTGCCAGGCCCAGTTATTTTCTTCTAGTACACTCTGTTACTGTCTTGTTCTCTGACCATTCAGCCCCAGAGACAATTATCAGATACTCAGCAGTACCCTGTTATTTCTGTTACTTAAGATCTTGTTAACCAGTGTGTTGTTGAGCGACCCTGAAGCTGTGTAACAGTGGCCCTAACAAGAACAGACATGCCCTCTTTTATATAGGGGTACATTGGGCCAAGTTCACTTCATTGGGAAGTTAATTTTACCAAATTACTCCGCCCATTACACTAAGCCTGTATAAGAAGCTGCACGTTTTTTTTATATTGAGAACATTTTGAGGACTTAAAATGATATCTACTTGAAAGTTTGAAACTTGAGAGTCAATATGATGTTGAGTGGTTTAATAAATTCCTTCAATTTCCATTCAACCAGTTTTCAGAACTTTATTATGATTTACAACTCTAGAAACTTTTCTGACAAACTAAAGAGTCTGGGAAACTGTTTGCAGGGTTAGAAATACTGGCTTTCCCATGCAACCAGTTTGGTGGACAGGAAGCAGGTGATAATGCGCAGATTGCAGAAGTGGCCTACACTCGCTTCAAAGTAGAGGTTCCCATATTTGATAAATACTTCAAAGTGGCGTACAGTTACTTTAAAGCAAGGTTTCCCATATTTGACAAGGTCTTCATATTCTGATCTTTATACCATCTTGGATTTCTTCTCACGTTATGCCAGACTCTAGACGATTCATCTAAACTTAACCAGTCCATCTGGTTGCTTCTTTGGATCCTTGGTGTTAAGTAGCAATTCTGTGATGCAGGTCGAAGTTAATGGTAATAATGCAGCTCCTCTCTACAAGTTCTTGAAGTCAAGCAAAGGTGGGCTTTTTGGTGATGGAATAAAGTGGAACTTCACTAAGTTTCTGGTGGACAAAGATGGAAATGTTGTTGAACGATATGCACCCACTACGTCTCCATTGAGTATCGAGGTCTTGGGCTAACCCTCTTTGTTAGTTCCTTGTATCATATATGCAGATATCCTTGTTATCACTAGTTCACTATATAATTACTTTGCGTACAAACTTGTTTGATATTGGAAGGGTTTTTGAGTGAAAAATTTAGTGCACTATAATTGGATGCAAAGTTAGAAAATAGCTGTTGACATTTCGTTTTTTTTGCAGAAAGATGTCAAGAAACTGTTAGGAATTGCTTAATTCTTTGAAGGAGCACACGTGTGGTACACTTTCTGTTGCTAAAACAAAATAAGCAGCAACAATTTAGCTAGACATTGTTCTAAGTTGCTGTACAAGGTTGAAGCAGACATTTTTATCAGTTCAGCAGTTCATTAAATTGCACGGTGCTGTTGCATACATACAATATGTTATTTGTCATCATAATGCTGATGATGATTATATTTTAATGCAATTTAAACTTCTTGAACTCTTATTACATGAAAAATACTGACATGTATCTTCTATGTCCGTAACTTCTTGAAATCATATTGAAGATTTCTATGTAAAAAACTTATAAGATCAACTCAACACATTACTTTGTCGGTTTCTCTAGAATTCGGTTTAAGGGATGAGGATGTGGACATGTAGATATTGTATTCTGAAAGCCTATAAATCAAGATAAATCCATGTGCTATTATAAATCAAGATAAATCCATGTGCTATTTTGATATGATAATAATTATTTATTAATCTTTTTAATAAAAGAAGAATTTTTTAAAAAGCCCTTTGAATGTAATTTTATTATTCCAGGATTACTACATATGAAATATAAAATGGATGCTATAATATTTATTTTACGTTAGATGGAATGATGTTTTTTAAAAGATGCTATAATATTTATTACTACATGTGAAATATATACTTAATTATTAATATTTATAACTGCATATGGAATATAAAATGGATGCTATAATATTTATTTCATGTGAGATGGAATGAATTTTTTTAAAAGATGTCATAATATTTATTACTACATGTGAAATATAAAAAAGATGCTATAATATTTATAACATACTTAACTATTAATATTTATAACTGCATATGGAATATAAAAAGATGCTATAATATTTATTTCATACTTAACTATTAATATTTATAACTGGATGTGGAATATAAAAGGATACTATAATATTTAATAATCACTGGATATGGAATATAAAAGGATGCTATAATATTTATTTCACGTTAGATAAAATGATGTTTTTTAACAGATGCTATAATATACTATATATTATACTTATACTTAATTCTATTACATACCTACTAAATTCTATTACACATATTTTACTCTTAATTCTATTACACATACTTAACTCTTAATTCTATTACGCATACTTAACTCTAGTATATGTATTATTACATATTTAACATGTATTAATACATGCTTAAGTTTTCTTTTTAAATCTAGTTAATTTTAATTAAAATCTATCAAATATTTTTAAAAACTTGAGTTTAAGTTGTGTAATCTATTAAATTTTACTGCTCTACGGATTTTTTAGGACGTTGAATCTATTTATACATTCAAAAATGTATTTTAAACAACTAAAAATCACAATCTTGCTCAAAATTGTATTGTGGAATTCTTATGAGAAAATTTATTTTGTCTAAATTAAACTACACCTATATATTTTAGGTCATTGTAATTGTGAATTCATAAAATATAAAAATAAATTCTACACCATTATGACTTGACATATAATTTATAAATATTAAAATATTTATTATTTTTCCTTCAAAACTATAAATCATAAATATTAAACTTTTCAATCAAATGTATTTATTTCAGCTTTTTTGAGATTATAATTCAAATATATGAAAGCTTTTATAAATTTTAATATATTTATAAATATTAAACTTTTCAATAAAATGTATTTAGTTTTCACCTTTTGTAATTCAAATATATGAAAGCTTTTATAAAATTTTAATATATTTATTAAATGTGATGCTTTGATTTAATATTTGGATCTCTTTGGATTTGATTGAATCTCACATATAGTGTAAGTATATGTCAACTTAGTTGAATTAACCACTAATCAAGGTTAAGGCAAATCATAAGCTTAATAATTAATCAATTTTAACCATTAATCAATCATTTAGCATAATAGGTTATAAAATACTAGTTTATTCATGTGAGGTGTGGGCATGTAACTAGCCTACACATACTTCATACAGATACCAATAACACTAATAATCATCTACCATATCAAATAATCTAATTGTAGGTAGGTTAATAATCTAGCATAGCATAATAAGATAAAGGAATGGGCATTACACATACCCCTCCTTAAGAAGACTTTTTCTCGAAGTTGGATTTAAAAGGATAGAACAATCAAGGAGTAATTGAATGATAATTAGACATAATCAAAACAATGAGAAAGTTGTAGTAACCAAAACTAAGTAAATGGATAAAAAGAAATATCCTCCCATATAGAGTTCACGGTTAACCTATATAATCCTATCCTCCCTAACCTACTTCCAATCCCATCCTATCTATCCTTACTTGCAATATACTATGACATTGGCTACATCAATCTAACCATTGATAGGGAAAAAATGGAAGAAGTGTCGACTATATCAATTTTAAATCCCTAATAGGAAATTGACAATTGTCATCACACATTTATGGCAGCATGTCCATCATAGGCCTCCCATGAATCCGTGTTTGGAGGTTAAATGGTGGGAAATGGCTCCACCCCTCCTTAAAGAACTAGGCTCAACACCTTAACATGGATCACAATATGACATTGGTTCTATATGCTTGTCATCAAATTATTCAATTGGGTAGTCATATTACTTTCGAATCTGCAACTTACCAATGCCATAATAATACACATCAATTAATTAAAAATATAACATAATAATGCATAGCATACCATTACTCATTTAATGACCCAACATCGACCAATTACTAGCATGGATCTTTGGCTATCACATAGCCCCCTTCCAATCCTATAGGTTATTTCTCATCCAAGAATAAGATATACAAACATGTGATCTTAATTATCATATTATCTGACCTAATATCCATGTACCAAAATCTCTCAATTACCATCAACATGATGGAAGTAAATCATACATATGATATTTGGATCAATAGAAACATAATTATTTGAGTGCTTTATATGAATAAATTCATTTGTCCAATTTTGAAATGAAACAATGTTACATAGCCTTCATGAATAATGCATCATAAAAACACAGATAAGGCCTTAGTGTAGGTACCTATATAGGTCAAAATGGAGCATCACATGTGTTCAAAAAATGAGGTGTAGTCTCGAAGTGAAGTCTCTGCATCCTCCCAGGTAGGAAACCTTGGGCTATACTTGTCCCACTAGACCTTAACCTGGTCCACCAAGCAACACCTGAGTTATTGAACTCTATGGTCCAATATGTGTAATGGTCTGACCATAATGGTTCCTATATTTAATACCTACAATTCCTTCTAATTGAGTTTGTGAGATTCATCATATACATAATGTTGTATAAGAGATACATGGAAAACACTATGAGTTTTATGTAAGTGGGAAGGTGGTACAAGACAATAAGAAATTGGTCCAATTCTACCATTGAACTCAAAAGGTCCTATAAATGGAGGGGACAACTTTTTCCCTTTCCCAAACTGAATGGTATTCTAGTTGGGTTAGATATAAATAAAAAATTTGTCCCCCACTTCATAACTTTGATCGGTCCTATGAGCATTGACACAACTCTTCTGTCTATCTCGTGCTTCCTTTAACCTTTGTCAAATATGAATCACATGTTCCTCTATTACTTATACTAGTTCAAGTCCTACTATTACTCTTCCCTTCAACCTTTCCCAACTCAACAATGTCCTACATGGCTTCCCATATGAATCTTGATAAGGAGGCATCCTAATTGAACTATGGTAATTGCTTTCATAGGAAAAATATACCATTGGTAGGTACTTCTCCCATTGAGTTTGGTTGTCCATAACATACATTTTAAGCATGTCTTCCATAACCTAATTTACTCTTTCAATTTTCTCATAGATTTTTGCAGTGCTCAAGTTCAATTCAGTCCCCAACGCCAACTATAAACTTGTCCAAAACCTAGATGTAAATCAAGAGTATCTATTAGAAATTATCTTTGTGGGTAAGCCATGTAGATGGATAAATTTCACTTATAAACATTTGTGCGACAGTTGTTACAACATAAGTGTCTCTAATTGGGATAAAATGGGCACTTTTGTTCAATTTATTGTTGATTTCTAGTACCATCTGATGTGCTCTAAGCCTCAAAATTTGCAGGGAGGCTAGGACACATGTATTCTAGAATACCTAGAAATCGTTATGGGAAATTCCTCCTGGAGACAATTTTATTTAAATAATTAATTATTTTTAATGGATGCCTAAGTCTAAACTTAGGAAATTAAAATAATTAAAGGGTATTAATAACACTAGGTGTGAATCTTCTAGAAGAAGACGAAGATTGAGTCAATATGATATGATCCATTGATTAAAATTTAATCTGGGCCATTGATTACTCAACGAGAAGATTATAAGAAGGACTTTGATGGGAATTTGGAAGACACATCAAGTGGGATCAAGAGATCAATTTCTCAAGAGAGCAACACAGCAGTTGTGGGAGAAGTCATCGAGGAGATTCTTGCAGTGAGGGGCAGGGATAGTTTTTTGGAGGAAGATTTTCTAATCCGGAGAGTGCAAGGCAGAGAGGGCAAAGGGTAGTCCAGAGAGGTAGTGCAGTGCCACAGAGAGGAAACACAAAGCTACACTGTGGTAGCACAGAGCTTCAAAGGGAGTCCATATTTTTGCTAGGGAATAGTCGGGACCTAGTGGCGGAGCTGGGGTGTGAGACTGGGAGGCCAGAGGGCCGAAGTTTCCAGCTAGTAGGAGAAAGAGGAGGTACAACACAGTCCTAGCAGTAGTGATGCAGTAACTGCGTAGGTGTGATGTAGTGCTGCGCAGAGATTGCACAAAGGCAATGCAAAGGCCCATATCCAGTGCAGATCAATGCTAGATTTTCCAGTGACAGGGTGAGATCATCTCACTCTATTTTGTCTATTTAGATCTATTTATAGGATTGCCAATTTGGGCATTCGAAGAATTGTATTTAGAAACTACTACATAATAATACAAAGCCTCAGCAGTTGCACCAAATTTCCCACATTAGTTTTTTTTGGGGAAATTTGTCCAAAAACAACGATGCCAAATGTGTGTGTGGTTATTTCTTCTTGCTCAGTTCTTGTTTCCGCATATAACTTAATTAGTGAAGTTTGCAATCATATTTACTTCGATATTTACAGTGTAACATAGTAAATAACTTGCATGAATTAACAAGTAGGAGAAGTAATATCAGTTTGTTGCAGTAGGGAATTTGGGTCTCCAAATTTTCACATGGTATCAAAGTGAGGTGAAGCGAGATAACATATCAAAAGAGCCCAATGTTGATGAGAAAGTGATCCGAATTGGATCCATGAAAAATTATCAAAGTGCCATGACTATATCAAATCGGGACAGACTTCAAATTTATGAACAAAGAGCTATCAGGAAGACCTCTAGACAATGGCAGTTTGCATTCAGTAAGGAATGACGAGGACCTCGGTTAAAGCGCACTGACCAAGGCCCATGGAGACCGCACAGGAGGCAAATTGGCAGTTAGGAAGCCCGGATCGGGAAATAGAGGCCATTTCTGATGCGTAATTAGCGCTAATCGCACATCGCTGGGCAAAACACCTCGAGAAGGAAAAGCCTCAAGCGCTTGGTCGCATGGGAAGCTGGGAAACCGTAGGGAAAGCGCTAAGGCAAAAGGCAGGTCTCGCGCTCCAAAAACTGGCGGAATATCATAGGCATATTGGGGCAGCAAGTGGATTTGGCAAAAAACAAACGATTCTATTAATCACACAATGTGTGTCTAGTGGATGAGAGAGAAAACCGCCTCTCATCGCGCGCTAATGGTCAAGCAAGTCAACCACATGAAATGAGAAAACACCGTAGGATCTGGGGGCTCCAGATCTGACGGCGGAGATTGCACCCAATAGAGAAACTAGATTTGACAAGGGAATTAAGCCGCGACATATAAAAGTTTGAAGTCCAATTTGACTGCTGAGTTGGCGGATGAGTAATTCCATAGTGTAACCAAAATACTAAACCATTGAGGAAGAGCTGGCACAGTTCGTGAGAGGACAAGTGACCACTTCCCTGTGGGACGTTGGCAACGATGCAGAGGCAGGGAACTCCAAGCGAATAGTAGCAGGCGATCCGGGCAGAAGATGAAGTGAACAATCAAGGACAGATTGGCTTTAAGCCATGAATAAACAGAGAACGGGACCAAGAGAAGAAAAAGGAAGAACCAGAGAAGAAAAATAGTGACAGAAAAAGCAAAAGAGACAATGAAGCAAGAAGCAGAAAACAGAGAGCCAATTTGACCTAAGGTAGACTCGAGCAGACAGAACCAGGCTTGAGAGGTTTAAGCTGTCCCTGTGAGGATATTTGTCAGGAATTGAGTACCATTGGACTCATCCCATTAAAGACCAGAGAGGTCAAGACTTAGTAAGGAAAGAGTCTGTGCACTCTAGTGGCTTGGGGAATCTAAGAACCACCCTGCTAAGCATCCTCTATTTCAGGAGACTCAAGTTGAGCTCCTCATTGTAAATCTCTACTTTAAAGACATAATAAAAGAAGGCCACCACTAAAAGCTGGACTGGAGACATAGCCCTGGAGAATAGGGTGAACTCCTTATTAATGTGTTGTGTTATTATATTGCTTACTGTGTTTCCCTTATTGTTTTCCATCTTCCAATGTCTGTGTATTTTGCAATCTGATCGATCCGTTGCCTAAAATAACATAGACACACACCAGCACATGAGTTTGTAATACTTGCATTTATTATTTAATTAAATGAGATCACTCACAAGTGATTTCAGATCAAGTGGTATCAGAGCTTTAGGCTTGTAGTGGCCAATCTAGGGTGCTAGATTAGACTATATTTATTATAGACCTAGGTAAGTAAACTTCGAGGCGTGTGCCTAAAATCTATAGACATAAAGGATTCCTAACTAAGTGTTTGTTGTGATAGGCGACAATACTTCTTTACAGAAGGTTAAGGTATGTTTCCTCTCACTTTAACACCTAGATTACCTAGATGATCTAATTGTCCAAAGATACAAAGTATAGCTAGATTGAGATTTTAGTCCCTTTACAAGGATGTTGTGCACAAAACTATGTCTAGTTAATACTGAAGCACTCATAAAGAAATTGAAAACACACCGAACTGTAAATACATAAACAAACAGAGTTTATGGAAATGCCTTAAAACATAACATTGGATCAAATCTCTTACAAGACCTGATTCAATGATCTAACAATGATATCTTTAAGCAAACACCATAAATTCCATTTATGAGAAATCGTAATTGAATTGACAAAATCATGAGCATAAAAATAACATCAACAGTATGCGTTCTATGTAAATTCAAGAGCTATGGAAATGACATTAAACGACATGCGTTCAAAAGCAATGGAAATGCGTTCTATGTAAATTCAAAAGCAATGAAAACGAAAGGCACAGTATACCAATCCACGCAGGGCCCGTCCACGTTTCAATGGTACACTGAAATGAGCTCAATCAATCGACAATATTAACGCATAGACAATGCTGGAGTGAAATCGTAATTGTATTCAAACACTGAGAGTTGCAATCACATATATGAATTCGGTTCTTCAAAACAATACACAGAGGTAATCATAACTTGTCCCGAAAACAAAAACAATACAGAGTTTTTATCTGCCTTCCTATCTTGAATCGAATGCACATTCATTGAAGCAGTCGTTCCTACTTTTACAGTGGAATGATTTGCGGTCATTCTAAGATGAACCAGTTTCCAAAAGGACAAAACAATTTCCAAAAAGACAAAACAAAACCGATTTAGAAACCATGCCTTTTACTGCCTTTGTAACCAAAAGGCTGGGGTTTGACCTAGCATTGACCACATAAGTAGGAGCTTTTGATCTGCTGTAAAATCGATTTTCCTTCATGCTTGTACATTCAGGAGCTCGTCCTTATCCACTGCTTTGGCTTTCCTGTCATGCCATGTGTTAGATGATAAACCATTTACAGGATGTGATGTCTTCCTGAAACCTTTTTGTTAAAAATTCCTAATTTCTAACATAAAAATTCATAAATTAACCTTAATGCAAACTAACAACTATAACGCTATTAACTAATCAATTTCAATGGATGTAGAGGGGTCTATGGAGGGAAAATATAGGCAATTGATGATGTTTTTAGAAGAAAAAGAGGGTAATGGAATGGTACGAACATCTCCCCCAAGCTTAATGTCTTAGCATGTCCTCATGCTAAGCTTGCTGTGCTGCCTCTATACTCTGTCCCTGCCCGAACCTCTGCTGCCTTCAACAATGCATCTATGTTCTTTTTAGCCTGGGCTCCTTTTGGATGTAGAGCTCATGCTTCAAACTCTTGTACTTCTCCTTGATGGCTTTCTTTTGGGTATACCACTTGGTTGCCAGTTACAAATGTCAGCCTGTTTAGTCTTGAGCTCTTTAATTTTCTCCTTGAGCTTTTCATTCTTCTGTTGGGTTTTCTTACTCTGAATTTTTAACATCTCATTCTCCTTTTTAATAACTTTTTCCAGCATGTTGGCCTCCATCAGTTCTTCTTTTAATCTTTCAATTTGCTTCTCCGGCTTCCTTTGTTTCTTAACTGTAGGTGGTGACTCTTTTCCTTGCCTATTATTGCTCTCAACCTCCACTTCGACTTCTTGTCCATGCTGTGGGTGAGCACTGCTTTCGATATCCATCGGTGCATGTGCATTGGATTCAATTTGATATTCTTGTGACTGGGTCTTTTGTGCTCTCCTGGATCTCCTTGTATAGGTTTTGAAAATTTTGTCCTGCTCCCTTTTCTGGGCAGCTTCTTGTCTCATTTTTCTCATCCTCACATTGCTACTGGGTGGAGGGACATCGTTTGATTTATGCACAGGAACCTCTTCATCAATGTCAAGCATGTATCATGAGTACTCATGCTGCTCTTGCTCATCTTCGCTATCCTTGATTTGATTGGCAACCAGGAACTCCTTCCATGTCTTGCCCCTTCTCTGCACTTCAAATTCAACAAGAATCTTAATTAACCCGAAATGATATAGACTTTTGTCCTCATTACCTTTCTGCTTTTGGATAGTCTTTGACATCTTGGTCAAGCTTTGCAAGAGGAAATATGGTAAACTAATAATGCATTGCCCCTTTAAATGTAACAGGAGTTTAATATGGTACAAATAGACTATGCTATATCGACCCTCGCATGTAACAAACTTTTGGATGATATACACCATCTCGTCCCATGGATGTATCAACCAACTCCTTGGGACCCCCTTCTTCCAGTTAACTGATGAAACCCTCGACTTGGACATGAACTGGGTCCATGACTTCTCTTTGAACTGTTTAGTCTTGAAGTAATTCTCTCCTTCTGGGCTGGTCCCTAAGGACTGTGCTATAGTGTCTTCTAAGACTCTAAATGAGAAATTACCTATCAGCACCTTCTCCCCATTGAATGTAAAGGAAAATTGTTTAGTCACTTCCTCGTTGCTTCCATTAAACTTTTCCAAGAAGAGTAGCCACTGTTTCTCTCTTAAAATTTCAATGCAGTCATCGTGGTACTGAGAGCAATCAAATGTGTTTGGTTCTACTCTATTAGTCATTTTACAGAGAATTCTTGCTCTAACCCTCTTCATTTATGCTTATTAATCGAACAAGGGTATTTTATTTTGTTACCTTTGCTTTTCACTCCACACAACTGACCTGGTGGCGTCCTCTGTTCTTTGCAATCAGCTCCTTCAGTGGCTTGAGTAGTGACCGGATGACTAGCCTTGAATTGTGGCGGAGATAGAATTTTTGTGAGCCCAAACACTGTGCTCTGCTCTCGTAGCACTTGGCGTTCTCGACCTCCGTTCTTTTTTTGAAAATCACAACACTGAATTTCTAATGTGGAACACACTTCTACAACTGAGAATGAAATAGGATCTAACAACCGACTTGACCCAATTCAATGTAATAATAACAGAGCATATTCATAGTTTAATGACAGGGGAGTAGCTGTACTGGGTTGTGTGAATACCATCATGAAAGCGCCGCGAGCATGTATGAGGTATTGGGGCTGTAAATAATGGATAGTCGCTTGCATGAGTCAACTTGGTCGAGCAATCATGTCATAAGTTGGTCGATTCAAAACAAATCAATGCATGAAACCGTATAACATTTGGCTTCCTGAGAGTTCACCACCTGTCCTTTGTTCATTAGTTCTTGGCCGACTAAGGAGATGTTGGACTGAGAGCAAGTTTCGATGGCTGATAGGGAGTGAATGGCAAGGCTGGGAGGGTGGTGGGATAGCAGATTAGAAATCATAGGAAAATTATGGGGATAGGCTAGAACGTTGGAAAATGGTAGGGATTAGAAATATGAAGAGAGTGGTGGATATGTGGGTAATTTTTTTTTGAAATTGATTATAGAAATTACAGTCATCACATTTAACACTAAAGTAATCTAAGAATTTAAATGTTAAAAATAAAAATGATAACAATACTTTACACTTTTATTGGTTGATCAAGAGTTGAGTTGGCATGCATAGATAGGATTTCTTGTTCAGATGTGATGAATCTTTGTTGTCCATAACAGGTCCCTCTGAGATAAATTTGGATGCAACAGGTCCCTCCGAGATCTGGATAATATTTGCGCAGCCTCTTCAAAATCTGGAAAAGACTATATGTGTGCAGCTTCTTTGATCTTTGATGTTTGATGGAGGCTTGGTGACAAGCAACCTTTGGATCTCTGCTGAACTTTGTTAAAGCTTTGCTGAAGTGGCTTGAGGTAGTAGTCTCTAACAGGTCCCTTTTATGTTTGTTGAATAGGTCCCTCTATTGTTGGTGCTGGTATCATGGTCTTCTGAACAGGTCTCACTGCATAGTGCTACAAACAGGTCCCTCTAATTAAAACAAAGACACAAACAACTTCTTTATTGAAATACTGAAGTGTTGAAACAAACTTCTTGAGAATTTACAATGAAGAGATAGACTCTTTGAAAATTTGCATTGAGGTTTTGAGATAAAAAAACAAAAGTGCTGATGCTTCTCCCCCACTGAGGCTTTGACTTGTCCTCAAGTCATTATTGAAGTGATAAATCAACAAGAAACAAAAAGAACAAAGAATTCTTACCAGCCAAAGAATTGGTTTTCAAGTAAGAATTTTGGGTTAGAGTGTGCCAGAGTCTGGTTTTCATATCTAAACCATTATTATTATTATTATTATTATAAATATATATATATAAATTATAAATATAAATAATAATATATAAATAATATATAAATATATAATTAATAAATATATATATATATTATAAGTGATAAAATGGAAATGAAATGGACTAAGGTAGAGATACTACAACTGAAGGCTGCAATATCTCAACCTCCCTTTGCTGAGATATAGTTTGAAGAAAATCCTCTTTAGTGATGGGCTTGTGATAGAGTTTTAACCTATGGCAATTGACAAGAAAGGAGTGACCTTCTCCATCAATGGTAATAAGCTAGACTGATCCATTCTCATGAACTTGAACTATTTCATATGGGCCCATCCAATGGGTAGTAAACTTGGCTTTATGATCTTTGAATTTAGAGTCAAAGAGTAAAACCCAATCTCCTTCTTTGAACTGTTTCTTCTTGATATGTGCATCATGCCACTGCTTCCTTTGTTTTTGCATGAGGAGTGTTGTCTCCTCTGCTTGCTGCCTCATTTCATCCAGCTGGTTCAACTGCTGAGTTCTTTCTTGTTGTGCTTCATTAAGATCAATTCCCAAATCTGCAGCCATCTTAAAGGTATGTATTTGAAACTCAATAGGAAGCATTTCCTCTTTTCCATACACCAACTGGTATGGTGTAAATCCTGTAGTATTCTTCCACGTGATTCTATAAGCCCAGAGTGCATCTTTGAGCTTCTCCTCCCAATTCTTTCTATTCATTGCTACGGTCTTAGTGATAATTCCTTCCAATGTTTTATTTGTTGATTCCACCTAGCCATTGGCCTGTGGATGGTAAGGTGTACTTCTTTTGTGCTTGATTTGATACTTTTCGGTGATGTCCTTAACTAACTTTGAAGTAAACTGAGTACCTTGATCTGTTACTATCTCCCTTGGTACTCCAAAGAGGAAACTTACCACTGTTTGTTCAGTTGCCCGGACTAGTGCTTTAGCTTCAGCCCACTTTGTCAAGTAACCAGTACATACTAGGATGTACTTCTTACCATTGGAAGTTGGATTGATGGGTCCTATGAAGTCTAGAGCCCATTTTTCAAATGGCTCTAGGTGTACTTGAGGCTGAAGTGGCATCTCATCTGTAGCTGTTGGCCTACCCATTCTTTGACAGCTATCACAACTCTTCACATACTTCTTGAAATCCTTGAAAATAGATGGCCAGTAGTACCCAAGACTAAGGATCTTGAATGTTGTTCATTTAGCTGCAAAATGCCCACCACACAGTTCATCATGGCAAGATTTTAAAATATTAATAATTTCATCATTTCTTACACATCGTCTAATAATCATATCATAACCAGTGTAAAATAAATCGCCATTAACCCATGAGTATCGAGAAATTTGTTTGATTAGCCTCTTCTTTTCCTTTGGAGTAAAAGATGGAGGTGTTCTTCCTATGGACAAGTAATTGGCCAAGTCAGCATACCAATGATTCACTATTGAAATTGCAAATAAATTTGCATTTAGAAAAGAATCTTCAACCGGAACAACCACACCTTGATTTTGCAGTCTTGAAAGAAAATTTGCCACCTGATTCTCCTTACCTGGTCTATCTAACACTGTGATGTAAAATTCCTGTAACAATAAACTCTGCCACTAGTTACTGGTTTTTTCATTAAATGCTTAATGGCAGAATGGTCAATATGTACAAAAACCTCATAACCAGTTATATAATGTTAGAATTTATTCACAGCATGTATGACTGCAAGCATTTCTTTTTCTGTGACTATGTAGTTTAGTTTTGCAGGTGTTAGATTTTTGCTAATGAAATAGATGGCATAATGACAAGACTACTCTTTTTGGCCTAATGAGGCACCTACTGCAGTATTAGATGCATCTGTAAAGATGTGAAATGGTAGGTTCCATTTAGGTCCTTTTAAGACTGGTGTGGTTGATAGATTTGCTTTGAGTGTTTCAAATGCTTGCTGACAATTATCATTCTAGTTGAAAGGTGCATCTTTGGCTAGAAGCTTAAACAAAGGTAAAGTTATTCGACTAAAATTCTCAATAAATCTTCTGTAATAGCTTGCATACCCAAGAAAACTTCTTACCTCTTTTTGAGTCTTCGGAATTGGCAAATCGACAATGATCTGGATTTTTTATGGATCAACTTTAATGCTGTGAGAAGAAATATAGTGTCCTAATACTATCCCTTCATTTAACATGATAAAACATTTTTCGTTTCTTAGGGACAGATTAGCTTCAATACATCTCTTCAAAACTTTTTCAAGATTCGTTGATGCATGCTCAAATGAATCACCATACACTGAAAAATCATCCATATAAACTTCAACACAATCATGAACTAAATCAGCAAAAATAGCTAATACAGCTCTCTGAAATGTAGCTGGAGCATTGCCAAAGTCCAAATGGCCAAACATTATAAGCATAAAGTGACCTAAGGACAGAAAAGTGGTTTTGTCCTGGTCTCTAAGGCTATCCTGATCTGTTGTAGCCACTGAACCAATCAAGAAAAAGAGAATGATGATTTCCCAGCTAATGTGTCTAGCACTTGGTCAATAAATGGTAGTGGAAAATAATCTTTGAGGGTTTCTTTGTTCAATTGTCTGTAGTCAACACAAATCCTCCACTTACCATTTTTCTTGGGCACTACCACCAATGGGGATACCCACTGACTGTCAGAGATAGGATAGATAAAATTAACTCTTAACAGTTTTTGTAATTCTTCTCTAACAATATCCTGAAGCATGGGGTTCATTCGTATCTGTGGTTGCCTCACCGGTTTGACATTGCTATTTGTATAAATATGGTGAGTACATGTTTCAGGGTGGATTCCGTGCATATCGGTGTAGTCCCAAGCAAATTCTTTCTGTTTCTCAATAATTGAATCAATTTCTCTTCCTGAGATGAGTCTAGGTGAGTGCCAATATTCAAATTTTTTCCTGGACTAATCTCTATGGTCTTGCTCTGTGTGTTTGTGATAGATTGGATAGGAAAAATGTTGTGAAATGTTGTTTGCAAAGAATGAATGGTGCATGTTTCCTGAAAATTTTGTGCCAAAAGTTCATCTGCAGCATGGTATTGGTCATTCCTCAATTCTTCGGAAACATCAGGTTGAGAGAGGAACAATTCTACCAAATCATCATTATTATGTTCTTGAAAATGATAGATTTGGTTGATGCTGAAAACATATTGAACTTTTACCTTATCATTGTATTTATCATCAAACCATAAATTGTGTGCTACTGCTAGTGATTGTGCTGATGGGTAAAGAGTGAGTTGTTTTCTTTTAGTTCCTCGTGAAATGATCATATTACCGGATCTACATCCTATGAATGCATCAGTAGTTGCTAACCATGGTCTACCAAGGATAATAGGGTGTCCTCCTAAATTGGATTTTGGCTGAAGAACTAAAAAGTCCACTGGATACTCCCAAGAGTCCAGTGAAACAATTATGTCCTCCAAAATCCCTTCAGGAATCACTTTAGAACTATCAGCGAGCTCTAGAACAATTGTTGTGTGCTGCAAGTTTGTGAGCTGGAGTGTTTTCATGGTTTCAAGAGTCATCACATTTATTGCGGCCCCAAGATCAATTAAGGTGTTTGGAATGTGTATGTTGTTAATGATTGTAGTGACTCTGGGAATACCAGGATCAACATACTTTTCCATTGAGATGGTGTTTTTCATAAGGCCAGCTAAATGTCCAATAACATGAATGGTTTGTGGATCAACTCTTTTCCTAGTAGGCTTCTTAAGGCACAATTCTTTGATGGCTTTAGTATATATGGGAATGTCTTTTATGGCTTTTAGTAGTGGAATTTTTATGTAGACATTCTTTAGCTCATCTAAAACATCAAACTGTGGTATAGACATGGGAGATTTTGTTTGGACCAATCGGTCTGGAAAAGGTGGTGGATGCAATGGTTGCATTTGTTTGTGTTTGGATGTCATCATTTGGTTTCCTTTGAATGGGAGTTTCATTTTCATTTTCTTCGTTTTCTCCTTGTTTTTCAACTGCTGGAGATTCTTTGTGAAGTACCTTCCCAGACCTCAAATTTATATTTTGCAAGGGTAATGTGGGATATGAGGGTCCCTCATCTACATT
>APFE031334863.1:10717-54723 GCA_000404065.3 Pinus taeda | reverse complement strand
TTTGGACCAATCAGTCTGGAAAAGGTGGTGGATGCAATGGTTGCATTTGTTTGTGTTTGATGTCATCATTTGGTTTCCTTTGAATGGGAGTTTCATTTTCATTTTCTTCGTTTTCTCCTTGTTTTTCAACTGCTGGAGATTCTTTGTGAAGTACCTTCCCAGACCTCAAATTGATATTTTGCAAGGGTAATGTGGGATATGAGGGTCCCTCATCTACATTGTAAGCTGGTCTCTCTGCTCTGTTATTTGGATTTGGTACAGGTTGAGCAGGGATTTGAGTAGGTCAAGGAGGTTGTGGGTTAGATGGAAGTTGTAATTGTGGTGGATTTATTGGTGGAGGAGCAGGCAATGCTTGTTGAGTGGGTTGGGATTGATGTGGGTAAACAACTTGCTGCTGAGGATATTGCTGATATGATTAAGGATATGGCGAATATAGCTGATGGTATTGTTGATATGGCTGCGAATATGGTTGGTATGGTTGAGGGTATGGTGGATATTGTTGAGAGTATTGCTGAGATGATCTCCATTTTTGTTGTGGGTAACTTTGGTGTTGCCATGGCATGGGTACATTCCATGAATTCTGAGCATACATCTAATCATGTGCAGGAAATTGTAAATTCTTGTTTGGGAACATACCTTGAGGTGGAGGTCTTGGCTGCCATGGTCTCTTTGCGCCCATAAAATACACATTCTCCATATCTGTATTGGCTGCCACATTACAATTCTGCAAAATCTTAACTTTAGAGCAATGAAATATATCATGATTTTCAGTACAAAAGGCACAAACTTGAATATTTTCTAATGGGCAATCTTTTAAGGCATGCTTCTTTCGGCATTTTGGACAAAAGATAGCCATCATTTGATCTTCCTCTTCTTGTCTTTTCTTAGCTTTAAGAGTGTCAATTTGGGTCCCTAATGTACTGAACAGATCTATTTTGAATTCCTCTAACAAATTTCCTATTTCAGCTCGTGTGACACTAGCTGAAGCAGATTTTGTGGCTTTGGATGATATGGTTCTTTTTCCAATTTTTGCTTTGCTCCTAGAATACTTTTCACACAGATCAGCAAGTTCTTCGAAAGGTAAGGTGGAAATATCACCTTTTCCCATCAAATTAAGATCATCTAAGTATTCCTCTCGAATGCCCTTCAAAAATATTGTTCTAATGAGATCAAGAGTCATGGATCAATGTTTTGATTTTTGTAAATTGTAAGAAAATCGTTCCAAGTACTCCTATAGACTTTCATCCTCTTGTTGATTCATCCTAAATATATCATCTTTAGAATCCTTTGATCAACAATAAGGCTGGTATTTCCTTAGAAATATTCTTCGCATGCCATCCCAATCAGTTATTGCATGCTCACCAAGTCCCATGAACCATCTTAGTGTTGATGCCTTTAATGTTGTTGGGAAGAGTCTAAGCCTATGGGCATCATCTGTGTAACCATATGTTCGACATACAATGTCAAACTCAAACAAGAATTAATCTGGGTCTTCTGAAGCCATGCCATAAAAGTTTGGTAACACAGAAGGAGGTATGTTTTTCATTTTTATCTCCTCATCATGATTGTCTTCTGGTTCGTGGATAGGAAATTTAAAAGTTGATTGTTCCTCCTCTCCTTGATCGTGTTGTTGTTCAGGAGTGTGTCTTCTTGCTGATCCTCCTCCTTCCTCAGCCATTTTTAAAGATTCTTCTGGTGATTTGATTGTTTTTTCAGTATCACTCGTTCCAAAGAGTTGTTCTAGAGATTGTTGAGTTATTTTTCTACTTTCTCTCTTTGTAGAAGATTCAGGGAGATGTTTCTTCTGAGATTCGCGTGCCAATAAGATTTGTCTCTCAATAAGTGTAAGTCTTTGGCCTGATTTGTGTTTATCCTCTAATCTTTGTATGGTGGTCTCCTCAGCTGGTGTTGTATGTTCAATTTTTCCCAAAGGGTCTGCTCCTGATGATAGGTTAGTTTTTGGATGGGGGGTTTTTGTGAATCCGCCTCTATTATTTCTAGATCTAGGCATAAGCAAACATGATTTCTAAAGTGACAGTCAAATCTATGTTGTGTTTTTGGTTTGTTTTTGTTGATTTAAAAAAAAAATATATTTTGATTGATTTTTTTTCGAAATCCTCTAACTACGCCTCCCCGGCAACGGCGCCAAAATGTAGTGGCCAATCTAGGGTGCTAGATTAGACTAGATTTATTATCGACCTGGGTAAGTAAACTTCTAGGCACGTGTCTAAAATATATAGACATAAAGGATTCCTAACTAAGTGTTTGTTGTGATAGGCGACAGTACTTCTTTACAGAAGGTTTAGATATGTTTCCCCCTCACCTTAACACTCAGATCACCTAGGTTATCTAACTGTCCTAAGTATACAACATATGGCTAGACTGAGATTTTAGTCCCCTTACAAGGATGTTGTGCACAAAAGCTCTGTCTAGTTAACACTGAAGCATTCATAAAGAAATCAAAAGCACACTGAACTTTAAATACATAAACAAACAGGGTCTATGGAGATGCTCTAAAATATAACGATGGATCAAATCTCTTAGAAGACCTGGTTCAATGATCTAACGATAAGATCTTCAAGCGATCACCATAAATACCATTTGTGAGAATTCATAATCAAATCGACAAAATCATGAGCATGGAAATAACATTAAACAATATGTGTTTTATGTAAAATCAAAAGCTGCTAAGGAAACGAAATTAATAGTATACCAATCCACGCAGGGCTCGTCCACGTTTCAATGGTACACTGGAACGAACTCAAGCAACGAGAGTATTAACGCATAGACACTGCTGGAGTAAAATCGTAACTATATTCAAGCGCTGAAGATTGCAATCACATATATGAATTCGGTTCTCAAAACAATACACAGAGATAATAATCGTAACTGTCTCTGAAAACAAAAATAATACACAGTCTTTATCTTCCTTCCTATATGAATCGAATGTACATTCATTAAGCAGATGTTTCTGCTTTGACAGTGGAGTGATTTTTGGTCATTCTAATATAAATCGATTTCCAAAAAAGACAAAACGAAACCGGTTTGGAAACCATGGCTTTTACTGCCTTTGTAACCAAAAGGTTGGGGTTTGACCTAGCGTTGACCGCATAACCAGGAGCTTTTGATCTACTGTAAAATCGATTTTTCTCCATGCATGTACATTCAGGAGCTCGTTCCTATCCATTTCTTTAGCTTGCTTGTCATGCCACGTGTCAGATGATAAACCATTTACAAGATGTTATGACTTCCTGTAACCTTTTTGTTGAAAATTCCTAATTTCTAACATAAAAATTCATAAATTAACTTTAATGCAAACTAACAACTATAATGCTATTAACTAATCAATTTTGATGGATGTAAAGGGGTCTATGGAGGAAAAAGATAGACAAATGGTGATGTTTTTAGAAGAAAAAGATGGTAATGGAATGGTACCAACACACCCCTCAGTGTGTACTCACCACATTTACATCAAAGAAGGTTGCAAGCTAGTCTGACAAACCCAAAGGAGGATGAATCCATCTCTTAAAGATATAGTCAAAGAAGAACTGCAAAAACTATTGGATGCATGATTCATTTATCCAATCTCTGATAGTGAGTGGGTCCCTCCTTTGGTGTTAGTTCCCAAGAAAAATGGTAAGTGGAGGATTTGTGTCGATTACAGGGAGTTGAAAAAAGCCACAAAGAAGGACCATTTTCCTCTACCTTTCATCGACCAAGTGCTAGATGGCTTGGCAGGGAATTTTTTTTTCTCTTTCCTAGATGGATTTAGCAGGTACAACCAAATCCAGATTAGCCTAGAATACCAGGATAAAACCACCTTCACTTGTCCTTAGGGAACTTTTTCCTATAGGGTCCTTCCTTTTGGCCTATGCAATGCTCCTGCACCTTTCAGAGAAAAGCCCTAAGTATCTTTGCTGACTTGGTCCATGATGCAATAGAATTATATATGGATGATTTCACACCTTATGGGGAGGATTTCGAGGAGGATTTTCCCAACTTAGGTAAGGTACTCCACAAATCCATTGAGATGAACCTATCTCTTAATCCTGAGAAATGTGAATTCTTGATGACTGCAGGGATCGTGCTAGGTCATTCAATATCTCAACAAGTACTGTAGGTGGACCCAAACAAAATAGCTATCATCTAGAGGGTCCCACCTCCTCAAAAGAAGAGAGATGTCAGAAGTTTCCTAGAGTTAGCTGGATACTACCGAAGGTTCATAAAGGACTTCAGCAAGTTGGCCTCTCCTTTATTTGGGTTGTTGGCCAAGGACTCTGAGTTTATATGGTCAAAAAGATATTAAGAGGCCTTGGACATCCTGAAGAACAAGTTAACCACTGCCTCGATTCTCCGAGGCCCAAATTGGGCCCTTCCTTTTCACATTCATGTTTAAGCCATAGGAGCAGCACTAAGTCAGATAGATGAAAAATTGTTTTATGCCATTTACTTTATCAGTAAGAATCTGTCAAAGGCCGAATTGAACTACATAGTGACTGAAAAGGAACTCCTGGCTATTGTGCATTCATTGAACAAATTTAGGTATTATATTACAGGCTATCAAACATGTGTCCATACTGACAGTGTTGTAATCAAATATTTAATGAATAAACCTGATGTAAATGCTCGTATAATAAGATGGTTACTTTTATTACAGCAGTGTGATCTAACTATTGTTGATAAACCTGGTAAGGAAAATGTTGTTGCAGAATTTTTATCCAGATTAACTTTGCTTGTAGGTGAAGAGGGAATGGTTGATGACCAATTACTGGATGAGCACTTGTTCGCCATTTTAGTTCTCTCTCCATGGTTTGTTGACATAGCAAACTATTTGGTATTTGCATAGTTCCCACCAAACTTGTCCTCCAAAGAGAAAAGCAAGATTATAAGGAAGAGCACCCCTTTCACTTGGATTGGGGGCAATCTCTTAAAACTTGGCTCAGATCAAGTCTTGAGAAGTTGTGTCAGGGAGGAGGAAGTCTATGACATCCTTCTGACCTATCATGATGGGCCTTGTGGAGGTCAATTTGCAGCAAAGAGGACAACATTCAAAGTGTTACAAGCAGGCTATTGTTGGCCCACTCTTCATCAGGATGTGAAAAGATATACTAGTCAGTGTGATTGGTGCCAAAGGATGGGAAATCCTACTCCAAGGGATGAAATTCCTTTGTAGCCTCAAGTGACTTTTGAGCCATTTGACAAGTGGGGCATGGACTTTATTGGACCTATTGACCCTCCTTCCAAGCAAAAATACTACATCATTGTGTGCACTGACTATCTGACTAAGTGGGTTGAAACCAAGGCAATTAAGGAAACAACATAGGAAAAGGTAGCTGAGTTCTTAAGGGAGAATGTATTTTACAAATTTGGGTACCCTAGAGAGCTGGTCATTGATCAAGGCAGCTAGTTTACCTCCAACATGATTGAAAACTTGCTCAATCAGCACAAGATCAAGCGTAGGACCTCCACTCCCTATCACCCACAAGCTAATGGGAAAGTGAAGGTGACCAACAGAGCACTGGAGGACATCTTGACCAAAGTGATTAACAACAGTAGGAAAGGTTGGGTAGATAGACTAGTTGAGGCCACTTGGGCCTATAATACCACCTAGAAGACCACCACTAGATTCACACCCTATAAGTTGGTCTATGGGAAAAAGGCCTTGTTGTCCATTGATTTTGAGTATAACACATTAAGGATGGTAGCCCAAATAGATCTATATCTCAGCAGTGCATAAAAAGAAAGATTTCTTCAGTTAAATGGTTTAGATGACTTCAGAATGCAGGCCCTTCTACATATAGAGGTAACTCAACTTCAGAGGAAGATGTGGCTCGATAAGAACATCAAGGATAAGAAATTTCAAGAAGGTGATTGGACCTTGTTATATGATTCTAGATATAAATACTTTAAGGGCAATTTAAGGACAAGATGGCTAAGACCTTATGTTATATAAAGATGTCATGATAATGGTTCATTGAATATCAGAACCATAGATGAAGAGGCCATTCATTTACTTGTTAATGGACACCGATTAAAAGTTTATAGAAGAACATTGTCAAAGCAAGATTTCGTTGATGGTATCAATAAAACAGTGATGGTGGTGGAGCAAGTTTTAGCTCCTGCTTCATCAAATCACTGGAAAAAGGGACTCGGGTGAAAAAAAGGACTCAGGTGAAAACCTCCAAGAGGTGCATGAGTCCCACTATTGGGTTGAAAACCTCTTGGGGCGGCCCAACAGTGTCAAAAAAAAGGAAATAAAAAGATCCCTGGGTGAAAACCTCTCTTGAGGCACCCAGGGAAAACAGTTAAGATGAAAACCTCTTAGAGGCAGACTAGTTGTTTTCAAAACAAAACAAAACAAAAAAGAGAAAAAAATCATGAAAATTTCTATTTGCAGGTCAGCAAGGAGGACGATCAGAGAACAAAGGAGGATCAAAAAGGGGCCTATTTCACTCACAATTTTTATTTTTATTTTCCACTCATTTTCATTCATCACTCCACCATTTCTTTCATTTTTTTCACTCATTTGCTTAAGTTTACAAGGTGACTGTGTTTTCTACAGGATCCCCTGAAAACCTACAAGATGATCCTATAGGAATTATAGTGGCTCGGGAATCCTGCAGGAAGTGACTCTAGGGTGAGAAAATGACCTTCCATGTAAAAATAATGACATCCCTACATCACAACTTCATTACCATACTTGTATCCACTTTAATCACCCCTACATTCACCATTAAAAAAAAAAAAAAAAAAAAAAAAAAATCAGTTTAAAAAAAAAAAATCACAGTCTTCAAGAGAAAACACAGAGAGAAAAAATGAAATAGAGAGTAGAAGGAAGCATCATCTGAGTATTTCTCATTTCTCCACACTCCTAGTCTTCCTCTCAATCCATGTCACCATCCTCAAAATCCCATCAGAGTATTTATGAGGGAGAAGTAGCTATAGGACATCCTGTAGGAAATCCTGTAGCAGACTATCCCACAGAATAAAAAACATGAGTAGCAGAAAGCTTCTAACATGAAGATCCAAGGGCAGAATGATTTCCAAAGTAGCATCAGCACCATCATCTTCAACACTAGGTACCTACACGTCAAAGGAATCATCAGAGAGCAATAAAAAAAGGAAGGAGAAATAGCATGCAGCCAACACACAAGCACCTTAGGTCTTCAACAACTGTAGCAAGGTATTAGCACCACCGGTAAGTATCTCACTCCACTCTCTCATTTGCCTAATGTAGTCAAAAGATGTAAAGGTTATGAGTAAGTTGGTTTATAAGCGAAAGGTGGCCAGTTAACTTTGCCACCTTCGTTCAGTCGACGAAGACAAAACAGTTGGTCCTCCTCACATAACTCCTACCTCTGCTACCAGCACACCACCTCACATAACTCAGCCATCAGAGGAAATACTTGTTTATCCCCATGCACTAATGCATTCATTTCCTCAAGGCTCACTCTAGAAAAGTCACTCCCATACCCAGGAAACCTACAGAAGAGGAAAATTACATTTGTCTCCTGCGCAGGACTTCCTACATGATTACACAGGAAATCCTACAAGATTGCACAGAAATCCTACAAGATATAGACAAAAAGTCTACAGGATTGGCCGAGAAGAGTTTCAGAGGGGGAAACATAGGGGTTGGCTACAACAAACGCTATGAAGAGGTAGGCTCTATAATTACTTCCCTTTTTCAAAGTGAATTGAACAGAAAATCCCCTGGTAGTGAGTGAATTTGGTAGCCGTGTAAGGGAATTGTCTCCACACTTCTTTCAGTTATTTACTTCTGCATTCAAAAAATTGTGTCAACCATCTCAGCTCCTCCAAATTCACCAAAAAAATTACAGGGGGGTTTAACAGAAGGGACCCCATTAATACTGTGAGAATCCACCAACACCCTTAGGTGTTAGAAATCTTCACAAGGCATAATTGGATGGAGTATTTTGAAAAATTAAGAGGGTATGATGATGAAGTGGCCCGAGATTTTTCTCTCTCCCTAATTCCACTGACTAGAATTCATGCCATTGTTGTGGTGAGAGGCCTCTCCATAGAGCTCACCCATGAACTCATAAGCAGAATTACCACACTTCCCCTAGGAGTGCCTTGGAGAAAGGAAGACAAGGGAGATAGCCAGATTGCCAAGAAGAAGTTCTTTTTAGAGGGAGAAGAGCCCATTGAGGACAAAAATGGAGTAAGGAGAGCAAGCCTACCATACCCCTGGAATGAGGTGAGCTACCACCTTACCAAATACATATAATGTGAGGGTAGGTATAGTGTGTTTTATGGGTATCACTTTAGGCTTCTTGAAGAATTGAGGTTTGGAGCGGAAACACCTCCTCACCACAGGCTCATCATACCATACTTCCTTACGCAATCACTGACAGACACAAGCATAAAGGTTTAGCAAGGAAACCACCAACAATTATCCCACCATGGGTTAATTAGAATCATCATTGAAGATGCCCTCCACAACCTCAGAATTCCTATACAATGGGAAATTTTCAGAGACATGCAGATAGAGGAGGATATCAACGCCCTCACATATGACATTATTCCTACTGTCAGTGAAAAGGATGAGGAAGAAACTGAAACAGATGGAGAAGAAGAAGAAAGGGATGAATATGAGATAGATGAGGGGGAAGAAGAGAATAAAGAGAAGGAAGGTGATGAGGAAACAGAGGAAGATATCAAGGAGGAGACTGACAAACAAGATGAGGATCTAAAAGGAGGAGAAGAGGGGGAAAATATATAGGAAAAGGGAAATGGAAAAGAGGAGGAAAAAGACAAGGAGGAGTCACCTAGGGTGTCTCTAGAACCCACTGAGAGAGAAGCAGCAGCTTCCCTCATTGCTCTTAGCACCCCTATCAAACAAAAAGGCAAAAGACAGAGGCAGACCCCCTTATATTTCAAGATAAGGAAAATCACAAGGATAAGGCAAGGGAAACCCCAAACTCCAACCAAAATTCACATTATAATTGAGGACTCACCTAAACAATAGGAGAAAATGCCTCCTAAGTCTCCTATCCCTATGTGAGAAGTTCGATAACTAGATCCACCCCATCCAAAGGAAAAGCAATCCCATAGGATACACAGTGGGACCTACAGGAAGCAAAAGTAGTCCTATAGGAGACTCAGCTAAATCTAGAGTAAACTCAAAAATTGGATAAGGAGGGAAGCCTACAGCAAGAAACTATAGAAGAAAACCCAGAGCTAAGGGAACCTAGCCCCCAACCTAACCTTGACTCCTACTACAGATTTATTGAAGGGGGTGAGGTTAGTCCACAAAAATTTGTTATTCCATTATTCTTTGAGCTTGAGAAGGAGAGAGCCAGAACTCATAGATGGATGTAGATTTCCAAGTCCAAGGGGTTGGAGGGCACTGGTCACATGGAGGAGAAGCTCAAGGAGATGGGCAGAGAACTAAGTAGCTTAAGGGACAGAGAGGTCATAATGAGAAATCAGTTAGAGACAGAAATTGCATGGTTGAAAGGACAGCTACAAGAAAGAGAGAACCAATTGGCATGTATGGTCAGTCTCTCTTTATAAGCAATCCAGTGCAGGATGCCAGCTAAATCCTATGCCCTATACCTTAAGGAACAATGGTTGTAGTTCCAAATCAAGACCCTACCATAGAGAGGCACCATGCCATTTCAGGATTATAGACAGTTCATTGATCTTTGTGATCAAAGTACATTAGAATATAGGGTCAATATGTCTGAGTTTTATTTGCATAACATGGCCTTAATAGACATGAATGTATGGGACCCTAATGCCAAGCTAGGAGATTTACAGTTGATAGCTTTGGCATCATGGATGAACCATGAGGAAGCAAGGGTTGCATAAATGAAGAATATATTGGCAAGAGAACAAATAGAACCCCTTATGATCAGAGTTGAGCAGCCCAATCCAATTGCCCTCATTAGTACACATAATTTAATTTCAAATGATCCTCAGCTTGCACCCAGGTATCTTGTTACCCAAGAGCAAGAAATTTCACATTTTGAGGACATGTTCAGGCTGTTAGGGGATGATAGCATGCAATCTTTCCTGAGGAGATGTAACACATTTCCATACAGTTTAAACATAAGAGAGTACCACTCTCCTCAAAGAATGAGAGAAGAACTGAACAGGACACCCATGTACAAGCAATCTATGCAAAGGCTCAAAGTCAATTGGATTGGCTTGAGACTCAGTCCACCACTGCTCTTAGGAATGCTAGAAGGAAGGAAGGAAGAAGAAGAAAGGAGGCAATGGGAGGAGGTAGAAAAGAAAGCAGGTTTCTATGAACAAGAAGAGGAAACCACAACAAAGGCATGGGATGTCAGGGAGGCCACTAGAGCTAAGAAAGACATGGATATTGATTGAGTTTCTCAAAGGATGAGCAACACTTTCAGTAGGGGGGTGATGTTGAGCCTCATCATTGGGTAATTATATGGTCCTTAATTCACCTCCTAGCTTAGTCAAACCAACTCTTCTCACAACTTATTACATGTTTTGATTATATTTTGTTTAATGAGATGAGTTAAAGTGAGATATTATGCCTAGTGGATTGATATGCATTAAATGCAGATTTGGAAGAGAAAATCAAGGAATTTTGGCAAGACTAAGGTTTGAAACTTGAATAGAACAAGGGAGAGATATTGTAGGAGGTAAATCTTCCTCATTTACTTCTCCTCCACTCAAATATTCCTCCATTAATCACACCAACTTGGAGTGCAAGCAACCAAGTCATGAAGATTAGAAGGCAGTCGAGCAAGTGATAGACAAAGATTTATTTCATCTTGAGCTTTGGAGCCAAGCCTTCCTAAATTTAAGGATGTCGTTGGGGACTTTAGTTGAATAGAGCCTCAATAGGATTCAAATTTTTGTTCGTAAACTCTAGCTATTTTCGAGGTCTAGACATGTGGAAGACTTTGATGTAGTTTTATATTTTGGAAATAAGAACGAGATTTTTATTGATTCAGTACTGAGTTAACTCAAAGGGCTGAAGCTCTTGGGTTAGGGCCCAACCCTAGTAGCAAAGGCTCCTCTTCTTGTATCTTTATGCTTAGCTTATTTTCATAGATTCATGGTTAAACTGTTTTTAGAAGTATTTCATTGCAAGTAGTGTAGATTTGATTAATTGTTTATTAGCTTGCTTCCATTTGTGCCTTACTTCAATAGCAGGATAGAAGGGATAAAATAGGAACCAAAAAGCTATCAGTAGGTGTCTTGGCCTCACTTCTTCCTTATTGGATCATGATTTGAGGAAAAGATCCTTATGCAGCCCAAAAAGACAGATTTCCATTTCTTTCATGATATTTAGAGTTTATTGTAATTAAAATAGCATTTGATCAGTTTTTCAAAGTAGGATTTCATTTCCATCTCTTATATCTTCATTCTTGCAGTAGATCTCATCCATGATTCCATGTTATTTAGCAATTTCTTCATGCATAAGGTAGACAGCTAGTTCATTAAATTTTGCTTTTCTAGCTCATGAGAATTCTTCTTGTTCACATTACCTTTTGGAAATTACACATGTTTGATGCAAAGTAGGTTCTTCAGAAGTAGACAGATATCTCATAGCAAGCAACCACCTTCCAACTTCATCCACCCATAGGCATTCCTTGTTTTCATCAAATCCTTCACCAATTTCATCATTTTACATAAAAAAAATTCCTCAAGCATTTTGAGCGAATCCAACCATATCCTAAACTTGGTTTTGGTTTTTGAGTGATCCTAGGCCTTTTCTAACTCCATTTCATCCATCAACCACCTTCCCTAGGCCTTCCATCACCTCCAACACCCATCGTTCTGCTCACAGCCATATCCTGTAGAAATACAGTGAATCCTGTAGGTTTCTAGCACATCTTGTAGGTTTTCCTATAGTGGCCTCTTTTGAGGCCGAATTGAGGGAAAACCTCTAGGAAGCCTCCCAAGGTCACCCAAGGGTCCCCCAAACCTTCCAACCATCTCCTGAACCTTCCAGCCATCCACCAGCATCCCTAAACCACCTGCCACATCACCAAAAGAGGTTAGCTTGCACACTTGCTTTTTCATGAAAAGCAAATAGATTTATTACAATCCTTTACATGCATAATAGTGATGTTTGATGTTTTTAACTTCCATGCTTAGGACAATAGCATTTTGTTCATGTTAATTTAGCATTATTGCAAAGCATAACTCTTAGCAGTTAATTAGGAAATGGTATGCCTTAGCATTGAATTTCATTCCTTTTCATTATTGTTGTAGATCAACTCTCTCTTAGAGTAGATTTCTATTTCTTTCATCAAGGAACCAAGCTTCCTCTGAATCCACAGAGATCTGGCTTGTAAATCCTAGTGGTCTCTCACCAGCTGAACAGTGACAAAAGGCAGAACCATCAATTCTAATAGTGCATACAGCACTGTCACCTCCAAGTTTGTACGAACCCCAGGTTGATAAAGTAAAGTTGGTATCCCAAGAGTTGCAGCATTCTTGCTGCAATATTGGTGCTCATCAGCACCTATTAAATCATAAATCCTCAGTTCCCCCTCATAGCCTTATATGTGTCGTCCATAGTTGCAGCAAGAGTCTTGTCATTAATAAGAAATCCCTGATCTTCTCCTTTCACAGGGAGACCAATGACCCTATGGATTAACTCAGTAGTAATAGGTATGGGGTGGTTGACCCATAAACATCCATCATGCAAATAAGGTAGTAGGCATTAGGTAACAAAGGTTACCTCATCTCCTCATCTGAAATGTGGAACAAGAAACAAGTTCAAAATACCTGGAGTTTCTACCTTCTCGCCCCACTCTTGGGGTTTTTTCTCAAGTACCTTGTGCACATTTTGCACCAGCCGCATATAGTCCTGAAATTCTAGGTGTTGAGAAGGATCACAAAGGTCATGGTCAGAATACTTAATTTGTTGTTTAATATTCCTTATTACTCCTTGGTGGAACACTTTGGGTGGTAGTGTTGGTACTCACATTGTATACATGCTTCCCTTTGGTGTCATCATTTGTGTTGGAGGTCCTAATAGTGTCGGTGTATACCTTGGCTCATATTTGTAAACCACAACTGGAGTTAAATACACCACTTTTTCACTCGGCTTTGAGCTTGTATCTTTTGGTATTAGCTCAGAGCTCTTCTTCTTTGGATTTTCCTTGCTATTTACCGCTCTCTGTTTCTACTCTTCCGATGGGGACAAACGACATTTTGCACCCATCTTCCGCTCCTTTTCTACTGCAACCTCTTCTTCCATTCTGAGCAGCTTACTTTCCTTTCTGAATTTTCCTTTCGTTTCTATGATCTCTTATTCTCCTTAGATATCTTTGCAGTTTGGAACTTCCCCTCCAACTCATGAATTAAAACTCTTTCAATAGCTACTGGTCCCACTTACTGACATTCATTTCACCCACTCTTCCATGTTTGCACCTTCAAGACATCACATCCCTCTGATGCCTCTTCCTGACATGCTCTACTATCATAAAAAAAATTCTGCTAGTAGTAGGTGAACATGATGCCTGTCTTTCCCTACCATAATTGCAATTATTTTGATAGTAGCTTCCTCATATGCCCCTGATTCCCTTCATAATTACTAGTCACTTAACCAAAGTACGTACATTCACTGGTTGTGCGTACATTAATTGGTTGTCGTGTCTTCTTGCCTATTATGACTCTGACTATCATTCCATATTGTACATAACTAAATTGATGCGATTGAAACCCCTTTTAGCAGTCATTCTTTTCCCATTTGTCTAGTCACATCATCACTTTAAGTGATTTATGTTGGACATGGGTGTCCCCAACATTGCACATTGCCTAATCTGATTTTGTACATGCACAACAAACTGTTCCTCTAATGCTTAGTACAACCAAATACATTTTGCCTAACTTCTTCCTACTTCTAAATTTCCTACTCCCTACTTTAGTTTACCTTATTTATATACAACTAGTAAACTAGTGTTCTTCACTCTCCATCCATGATGTGCAGGAGCTTGCCTATCCCTGTAGAGTTTCAGCCTACTCACATTCATGTATCCTTTGCGTGGCATGTCATCTATGTTCCTAAAATGCACCGTGCAACCATCTGTCACATGTTGAATCACATGCAGTCCCATCCAATGCATCCAATATTTTCCTGTATTCTTCAAGAACTTGTTGTCGTATAGTAGCACTAAATCTCCCTCCTGAAATGTTTTATGCTTAATTATTCAATGATTTCATGCCTTATCTCGTGCCTTTTACACTTCCTAGTGGAAGCTTTCTATTGCTCGATCTTCCTCCAACTGCAGAAATCCTGTAGTTGCTTTTCCACCGCTTCGAATTCTATCATCTAAGTGGCTAGTGCAATGCGTAGACTAGGCACCAAAAATTCCATTGGCATGACAACTTCCATCCCATACACCAACTGGAATGGGGTTTGTCCAGTTAACCTTTTACATGTAGTGAAATATGCCCATAAAACTGTAGGGATTCTCATGTCCCAGTCATCACATTGTACATTACATATCTCAATTAGCATGGTTTCCAAGAATTTTTTGAAAGCCTATGTTGTCCCATTGGCTTGGGGATGTTATGGGGTACTCCTCTAATGATAAATCACAAACTCTTCCATTAATGTTACTACGTTCTGATATAGAAAATGTGTCCTTTGGTCACTCATTAGAATTTTGGGGCACCCAAATCTGGTTACCACTTAGTCAAACAGAAATAACACAACAAATCTTCGTGCTATAATCTTTCACCATCTCAGGTTCACCCCACCTAGTTAAATAATTTGTAGTAGAGATAATATATCGCACACCAATCCTCCTTGCCAATGGGTCATTTGGTCTAATAAAGATAATAGCTCACTTATCAAATGGTTGCAGAGTGAGCTGGGAATTTAGGGGCTTCTTGTTTGACGGATATGGTCATCCTACCCTTTGACATACATCACAGGTCCTACAATACTCCTTGGCATCAGCTTGTACAGTGGGTCACCATAGCCCAACCCGAAAAATCTTTTGTGTTATAGCTTGACCCACTTAGTGACCTCCCGTGACCCCTTCATGTGCTTTTGCTAAGATCATAGGTTGCTCATTTTCCATGACATACCTCCTCAAAACTATGTCGGAACCTAATTTATACAACACCCATGCTATCTGTTAGGTAAAATTGACTCGGGGTTTGATTCAAGGTTGACCTGGTTAAATAGTAGTGGTTTTGGGCACATGGTATAGTCTACCCATGGTATTATGGTCTATGGTATTGCATGTAATGGAGCCTATAAAAGGCTGTGAATACTTCATTGTAATATAGGCCTAGAGGTGAGTGGTGAAGGCTCACTTGGCCAGATTGGCCAAGGTTTTGGCCAATGCTAATGAGATCTCATTGGGTTGGGTTTTTCCCCGGATTTGGGGTTTTCCTTGATAAATATTATGTGTATAATATTTATGTGTATTTTTGATGGTTATTTTATTATTCCTCTCTGTAAATCTTAGTAATCTTAGTAATAATTTATCTCTCTATGGTAAAATTCTTAACACAATCAACTGATAGTCTATTGCCTTGACCACGAGTTTTTTCTTCTATGTCATTGTATGTTATCCATGTGCCATACTTGTGCTCATAAGTTATGCAACATCTACAAAATGATCATTTACCATAGTTACTACAAACAGCTACTCACCTAATAAGTTGTATTCCGAGCTTTGCGCCTCCTTTCCTGAAGTCAAACACGATAGGTGATCAGGCCCCAGATTTAGTCTCCTCGGTTTAACTACCACTTGAAATTCGTACTTCTGGATGTATAACAACCATTTACATATCCTCCCCCCCAACACAAGCTTGTTAACCAAGTACTTTAAGGTTGAATGGTCTGTGTGTATCTTAAATTTGTTTCCCAATAAATAATGCCTAAATTTTTGGATGGGGTATACCATTACTATCCCTTCTCTTTATGTCACAGTGTAATTTTGATTTGTCATTGATAGCTTGTGACTAGCAAAGGAAATAGGCTATTCGACCTCCCCTTCTCTCGATTGAGCCAAGATCACCCCTAGTGCAATTGAATAAGCATCAACATGCACATGGAACTCCTTTCTCTAGTCTAGGAAGACTAGAATAGGCACCAAGACCATTCTTTCTTTTAAATTATCCAAGGCTCATTAGCACTCCTCAGTCCACTAAAATTATAATATCTTCTTCAATATCCTTTCCATTGACGCAATGATCTTGACATATCCTTGTATAAATTTAAGATAGTATCCTATGTGGCCTTGGGTGGATCTTAGTTGTTATAATGTAGTAGGTGATGGTAGATCCATGATAAGGGAAATCTTAGGTGGGTCTACTAGCAACCCATGTTTACATATGACATGTCCCAACAGGATACCAAAAGGAGCACAAATTATACATTTCTTGAAATTGAGGGAAATTTGTAATTGCCTACACCTGTTTAACATCAGTCGCAACACTTGAATATGTTTTCTCAATAGATTAAACATTGTCTTATCATCTAAATAGACTTCTAATAATTTATGCATGAATTCCTTAAATTTCACTACCACTATTCAGGAGAAGATCGTTGGCACATTTTTTCATACCAAATGGCATCACCATATACCGAAAATAACCCCACTCTATCGCGAATGTGGTTTTAGGCCGATCCTCTTTAGCGATCCGTGTTGAATTTCCATGACCTTGGGTCTAGGTTAGAGTCTTAAAATCATTAACACTACCAAACTAAGAATCTCAACCATAAATTACTTTGCACAATAGAAATATAAAGCAGTAAATCACATATGTGTAGTGATGTCTTCCGGAGTCATCGCATTCATGAATGTGATGACTCCGAAGACATCACTACACAAAATGAAGATCGCAGAAGCCTCAAATCTACAAATCACATATGCACAAAGATACACAATTTTTAACAATATTGTACAATCACCAATCTTCGTTATATTAAACCAAATGTGGATAATACAATAGTCTATGATATACAAGATACAATGACAAACGTCATTGCAGCTTCTATGTCATATCTTGTCCCGTGGTCCTTCACTTTTGTATTGCTCATTAGCTGCCCCTTAGTCCTTCAAGGAAAACACATCGAGACTCCAGGAGGGCTGCCACCTAACACTGTTGCAAGTCACTTCTGTAGCATGTACACAATCTCATCAATTATGCTCTCTAGGTTGGCCAATTCTTGAGCTTCAAACTTCTAGGCTAGAAGTCACCTTTTTCCACCAAGGTGTTGCACTTCTTCACCAAACTTCACCCAATCTTCAACTCCTCTTCGTCACTTCAAGATAGATCATCTAGGGCTACTTTGGGTAGCCAACATACTTCCCTCCACTAGATCAATGGCACCCAATACTACACTGTTAGTTCTACTCCAAGGATGGACTCTTCACCATCACAGAAGGTCCTCCACATGACACCAACATGTTGCTCTCATCAGGATCCAATTTTGGTCAACAAACTATGACCCAACATAAGAGAACCTCTAGCTTCAAGTCGAATATCAATGTTGTCCCTGCTTAGGGCACTTGCACGCTGCAACTACCCTTACTTCTCCACCTAAACAACCCTTATTTTAATGCATCCTAGTCAAGGGAGTATGCCCTTATTTCATGTAGTTGTTCTGGACTTATACTACCCTCAAACAACCCTGCATAGGCACCTTTCTGAGGTGGTAAGGCCTGCGGCCTGCCACAACTATCCTCCTATACCTATGACCCACACAAAATAGAGATAACACACCTTAAATTTTCCAAATTAGAAATGCGTTCACACCTTACCCTACTCACCCTTGCTATGTTATGAGACAACCCTCCATGTAGTCAAAGAGGGACCCAAACCAACCCTAAGTCCTCATGTTGTTTTGTCCTCTTCTCATGCGGAAAAACAGAGGTATCTCCCTCTTCACCGAGTTGTTGTCCCTCCTTCTTAACACTGCCTTAATGTTGCACTTTTGGATGCCTTAAGGACTCCAATTCACCCTTTATTTATACACCAATAAAGGGGCTCCACGAATTCATGAAGAGATACATCTATTGGACAATTTTACTTCAAACCTACTTGACTTGAATACCAATAATTATTTATCAACTTTAAAAATTCATTTCTCCACTTATACAACTCGGAATTCGACGATTCTTGAAGCGTTGGATTCTCCTTTCGACCCTTTATCTTCTCATGCCATCACATGTAGAAATGTATTTCTATAATTTCCCCAAACAAAATTGGGTGCAAAACCCCATCCTTGGGTTCCAAGCCCACAAGTGACCCTTGTGGCGCTTTTCCATCCAAACCCCAAACCCTAGGGCTTGGAGTGCCTCCCAAGCTACACAAAGCAATAATCACACTTGGTGATACCCCAAAAATCCATCTATGAAAGAATATGCTTCATGTCCCCCTACTGTTTCTAGAATCTCGTGTGTGAATGGGGTATGAAAGGGGTCAAGCATGCAGGGGTTGTTCAACTTTAGCAGGTCTACATAAATCTTTATTTCACTTGTATTCTTATTCTAAACCACCATTGGACTAACCCATTTTGATTCATTCACCGGCTTGATGATCCCTACCTTCAACATGTTTTCCAATTCCTGCGTCACTCTCTTATAAATGGGATTCAGTCGATACAGTCTTTGCTCTACTAGATTGACACCAAGCTTTAGGGGGATCTTCATTTCTTCTGATTCTCCCACAATCTAATTCATTTCTTTAAATGTATTAGGTAACATATCCTGATATTCGCACAACAAGTCTGCAACTTGCTTAATAGTATCCTCATCCCAATAATCTCCAATGGTCGCCATCTTGGTACATTCACTAGTCTTGATATTAACCTTGTTTGCTTTGATCAACTATGTATCCTCCTTGAATTGTAATGGTGATATCTCCACCACATGCTCACCTTCAACTTCTGGAATCTGGATATTCTAGGGATGCTCATCATCATCTCCTCCCTTTTCTACCATGAAGTAACATTCCAAGAAATCATGTACCCACTGCGAGTGCTAATGTGCACCACACAACGGTCCATCCCTGATCATGATTGGATCATCCTCTGCAAATATGTTTTGTCGCAACACCCTTAGAGATTCCTCTAGTGTTATTTCATCTGCAAGAAATATTAATGTCTCCCTAAAATTTTGCACCACTTCATCCCAATCCTGGGTTCCTGTGTGCACCTCCAACTCAATATACCAGTTAGTTGGAATGACATCTAAGGTGTGGATAAATCGATGCATCCATTCCTACTGAGGTACATGTCATTTCATCCATGTTGTTATGCATCGCTTAAGCTGGGTCTTGGGGCAGTCCATACTTGAGTATTTTTCTCCAAATATTCTAGAGATGGTTCTGAACCTAACTTTCAATAGTTCCTTACATTACTTCCATCCTGTGGCTTGCTCCTTGTGCGCAGCCCACCAACTAGCTAGTTTAATGCGCAACACAGCATCCAACGAAATGATCCTCTGATACTCTGGTACTTGCTCTTCATATTCCCGCAAAAAAATGTCGACCTCCAATAGCCCACCGAAGCGAGGTGGATTATGCATCTTAGTCCCTATCCAACGCATCATTCTTGTAACATGTGCACATATTTTGGTGCTGACATCATGCAGTTGGTTTTGCCAATTATCTAAGGATTCTTCCGAGTTGGAGGCATAGGACCTGATCCTATGCCAACTTAACATTTTGTCACTTGTTGGGTTTACATAGTCATCCTATCAAGCCATGACATTACAAATATTATCTAGGTCCTCTCGAGTAAGCTCACCCTTCATGGGCTCCACATATCAATCCCCCTTGCGTGGGTCTAATGGTCTAACAACCTTAATGTCTTTTCCCTCAAAGATCATCTACCTCCTTTTTAAATTTATAATTACCCAGTTATCAAAGTCCCATTTGATCCCTAGAAGAGTCAAGATTGTCGATCCCTAGAGATACTTCCTTCTCGAGTCTAAATAAGATTGTAATCATTTTCCAGAAACTAAGAAAGGCTTTAGTCATTTTTAATATAAGATGGTTTGAGGGTTTTATGGTTCAATTTCTTTGTGCTATCAATTAGGTACAACTTCTATTGTGGAACTCTATGTTATCATTTTAGTATTTGCGACAAAACAAAGTTTTGGATCTAGGAGGAGAAAGCAATTGCAATAGATGCACATGCAATTGAAAAATGTCAAACAACAAAGGTGAAAGATACAACCATCAAAAGCAGACTCATGAACAGGAATCCATGAATTATTTTTACCCAGGGATTCTGATGTAGGAACATTTCATAGGTATCGTCAAAATGTAAATTTTTAAGTCCAATAAGTCTCTAGATTTTCTATATTATTTGAAAATTCTAAATTTTGTAGATTTTTAGAAAATACTAGATTATGTAAAAAGTCTAGAAACAATATGATAAGCTCCAAAAAAATCAAGAGACTTTCTTATATACATATATAAACTAGTGCAGTTGTATAAATTAAATGGTTGGTTAAATCCCTACCATTAAATTAACATTTTAGAAGCCTTATTCCAAAATGAAGACTCGATGTAATAAGTATTTCAACTTTTACTCTCCCTTAGTAATAAATAAGTTTCTAGTCATATTTTCCATGCCTCCATTGATATACTATCACTTGGTTACATGGAGAAGTGCTCTTCAGCCCAGTATGGAAGAGATGTTTTAATGTTCTGTTACATTTGTTATGTAAACAAAAAAATAGAACCATACATTAAATAAAAATAATGTTTGACCCATGTTATTAACCCATGGTATTGACCTATGGTATTCATGTAGAATATATCTTGTTTAAAGTGGGAACAAATATTTATTTATAGAAATTAGACCAATCTAGATCTATATTGACATTAGATCTATAAAGTGTTAAGAGGGATCAAATCTCTTTTGAACTCAAAAATAGGTTTGCACCTTGAGAGATTTGATCGCTCTCAACACTTGATAGAACCAAAGTTAAGATGGATCTAGGTTGATATATAATAGATATTTGGTCTGTGCATTGATATATGTTTACTCTAGCTATAGACTTACACTTTAATGGATTTTTTAAGTTTATAGTAAGTCATGATTACTCCTCATGTAAGCTCAATGGTTAAAATCTATACCAAACCCAGATCTTACCATTGTAATCGTGGAGAGAGGGGAGGTATCAAGTGAGAGACATGTACACCTTTAGATCGTCATACACAAATTTTTGTATTTGCATGAGAATAAATTTACAGAACTTTAGATTTCACGAACAATTTTTCACTATATATGTTTGTGTGTGTGTGTGTGTGTGTGTGTGTACACACATAATGTTTAGTTATAGTGAAAAATTGTTCATGAAAAGATCTAAAATTGTGTTTGATTTAATAAAATAAAAATGTCTTCTCATGCAAATATAGAAGGTTATGTATGGTGATCTAAAGGTGTACATATCTCTCACTTGATATCTCCCTTGTCTCCACAGTTATATATGTGTGTGTGTGTGTGTGTGTGTGTGTGTGTGTGCCGCAATCACATGAATAAATTTTCACTATAAATAAGCATTCCTACTTTTTCTCTCTACTAGTAATAACCAAGTTTTCTACCATATTTACCATGCCTCCATTAATTATAATATCCCTTGGTATATAGCATATATATGTGCCATGCATTAATATATGTTTACTCTAGCTATGTGCTTACACTTATATGGATTGTATTGAGGTTTATCTTAAGTCAAGTTTACTCCTCATGTAAGCTCACTGGTTAAGATTTATACCAAACCCAAATCTTACCCGTGTAAGGTAGGTATCAAGTGAGAGACATTTAAACCTTTATATCACCATACCAAATTTGTATGACACTTTAACGCACATACCACATTATAAATTCCACACAAGAGAAGACTTACATTTTCATCTCTAAATTTTCCAACAAATTTCAGAGAACAATTAACGATAGTTATAGGAATCAGAGGCAACAATTATCTCAAGTTTCAAGTTGGCAACTAAATTGGGAAGGAACCTTTTCCACCCAATGATAGGTTTAATTGCATGAATCATCTCTATAGTTTGCCACACCCTATTCAAGTTATGATACCATGAGGGGAAATTATCAACACAAAGAAAATTAAGATGGGTGAAGGCAATTTTCCTTAACAAGACCAAAAACATTAGAGAACTCCCCCACTTGTTGAACCTAGGGTATCCACAAAATCTATAATGCCTCTTAGTTAGCCAGCATGGCAATACATAAATCCCTTCACTTTTATACACTCCCTTAATGATTTCCTTGTCCATTTCTTATCATACTGGCCCAATATGCATCCATTCACAACCCCCATTTCTCAACTAAGTTCCAGAGTTCTCTGGTAAGTAATGAACATGCATAAATTGTTTTTAGAGACCCCAAAACAGACCAATACCGTTCCAATCCATGAGTGGCACTTTTTTGGGTGTATTTGGGCACTGAAAACTCTGTATAAACATTTAAAACAATCCAACAAACTTTCCACTTGAAAATGGCAATTCTTTGCTAATGAAAATCAACACTCCTAGCACTCATGTGTCATTGAATTTAGAATGTGTTACATATGTTATACTATCATACAAATTTGGTATGGTGATATAAAGGTGTACATGTCTCTCAATTAATACCTCCCCTATTTCCACAGTTGCAGGCGTAAGTTTTGGATTTGGTATAAATAAACCATTGAGCTTACATGACGAGTAAGCCTAACTTACTATAAACCTCAAGAAAATCCATTAAATTGTAAGTGCATAGCTAGAGTAAGCATATAATAATGCATGGCCCAAATATCTATTATATACCAAGGACAATATAATTCATGGAAGTATGGTAAATATGGTATAGAACTTATTTATTACTAAGGGAGAGTAAAAGTTGAAATGTGTGTTTATTTTGGAATAGGGTTTCTGGAATTTGAATTTAATTATCAATAATTATTAGGTGGATGTTAGGGGTTTAACCTCCATGGAACATTTTAGAATATTTTTAGTAGTAGTGACATGTCAAATGTTGAGATTTATCGCAAAAGTAGTTATGTCATTTTTGTCATTTTAATTAAATTGACTAATTAAATAAATGTCATATGAATATGTGTCATACTAACATGAGTTGTGGTTTTTTGGGCATGTAGTATTAATAAGCCATGGTATTGTAACAAAGCCTATTTACAAGTTAAGAATCTTCATGGTAAAGTGGAGGTGAATCTCCATAGCTAAGAATCTTGTTGTTGTTGTTGTTGTTTTTTAATAATGTATACATATGTAACTCATAAACTTTAAATGGGCATAACTTTTCACCTAAGAGTTGGATTGAGATAAATTTTATATCACTAGAAATCTTTTGATGAGCTGAATGCAATGGTGGTATTAGTTTTGAAGTTTGAAGAAGTTTGGAAAAAGAGGATTTTGTGACCCATATTCATAGTAGACCTTGGAGGTTAGGTCAATTCAATAGGTAACACCTCCCACAACCCGAGATAGTACAAGGGGGTGGGAGAGAGTGTTACATCCTCCAAGGGATTATCTTAGTTAGGGATCATGGTTTATCAAGGTTAACAATCGTTGGTGACTCAAAATTTATAATAAATCATACTCAAAAGTTTATTCTTCTGGAGGCCTACATCTTCATTCTTTTCAATGTATCAAGCCACTCATGGTTTAGTTCTTAGAGGTTCATTATTTCCATCTCCTCCGTCACAACAATATCATAGTGGATCAAATGGAAAATTGTCCTACAATATTGGAGTTAGGTTTGTTTTCTATTAATGATCACTTAAACTACTCCTTGATATCATGAAAATTAGTATGATCAACAGGGGACATTTTGGTGAGCGGATGGTGGACGATTTCCTTATTTCTACAAAATCCACATGCATCGTTCATAGTAGTTGGCTTGGGTGGCAATGTAACACATTCATACACCACATGAAATGATAGAACCAAGACGTGTGGAGATATTACATTCTTGAGTACAAGGGGAGGTTCAGGTGGGTTGGTATGAATGTGCGAGAACCCATGTCAAGGTCTTCACTCCTGGTCTTGCTTCTTATGTATTTGGTGGATGGTTTGCATGAATATCTCTTTATGTACCTATGGGAGGGTGAAACTTTGAAGCTTGAAGTGACATTCAGATATGATGACTTGAGGTGTAAATGGAAATCCTTTACAACATGCTAGAGTCCTCTACGACACCCATGGGAATGACCTGGAATGATAATCCTATATCCTTATAAAATTATTATTGTTTAGTAGTGGCAGGTGATTATAGTCTGAGAGTTTTTCATATCAAATTAAACATGGGTAGTGTTTTGTGGAGTTTAGTCTAGTTTGCAAATTTTCAATACTGGTGGTAGAGCTCTTAGGGTCATTTTATGTTATTTCCTTTGAATTCCTTGTTGCCATGCTCTCGTTTGTTCATTTTGGGGTAAAATATTTTGGTGGGTTGGCTTTGTTTCAAGTGCTCTCTACTCTTTGTTTCTTTTATCATGAGGGAGAGTTCTCTTTTTCATTCCATGGGATTTTGGTTTTATTTGGTGGTTGTTATATAGCTTAGCCTTTGCTTATATGTAATTGTTGTTGGGAATATATTATTGTGTAAATTCAAAAGTCTTTGGATGCTCTACATTTAGCTAGCCTCCAATAACATCTCTTTGAGGGGTCTCCATGTTCTCACCGTCTCTCATCATCCAAATTGTGGAATTATGGCTCTAAGAGAGATAAGGAAAGACTGCCGACCTAATTGCGTGGAGGAATTATACATTTGCAACAAGATCTCTTTTAATTGAAAATCCAACACAACCAAACAATTTCAACTCTAATCATGCCAATGGAGTTGCTTGTGGAGCATCATGTCTATATGTGACTCATTGAGGACGTGCTAGCCTTTGTCAATCAATAAGTAGTTGATCTTCAAGTCTCTTTGAACCAACTACGAATTGTTGTCTCCTCTCATAAGGTCTTGGTTAGTCCTACATTCATTGTTCTTCTAGATTTAAATGTTATGGTACCTATAATGGAAGATAGATACTCAGGTAGAGAGGATCTCTCCATTTCTAAAGTCTAGCTAGAATGAAGTACATGAATGTAAAAAATTTGGCAATTTTTTAGTGACTATAAGTAACCAATCATGTTTTTTCTAAAAGTTTAGTAGTAGGCAGATGCTGGATTTTGTTAGCTCTTGAGCAACATACCCTTAAAGACATAAAAAAAAAAAATAAGCTTTCATTTTTGTAACTTTTGTTGTATGATCATGTCCCCAGACATAAAATTTTAATATAAGATTTATATATTATGCTTAAAAATAAAAATAAAAATAAAAATAAAAATAAAAAAATTAATTAACTTAAGAAACTAAGATTACTTGAAATTATTTCATCTATATTTTTTTCTTATAAACACTTTATCTTTAATCTTCTATAAAAATATTATTCTAATCTTCTATAAAATACTATTCTATTTTAAATAAAACATGTGTTATTACTCATCAAAATTAACATATACTTATATTTTAATTTATTCGACAAAATCTACACTGCATGTAACACTCATTCATCTTATTCTTTATCAAGTTTTTTTTCATAACAATAAAATGAGAATTTCAAAATAATAATAATGTTAATGCAATTTTAATTTAATAAATATTTAAAATCAATTAAAAGAAAATCACTTTAAAAAATTAAATATATACATTTTCATTTTAATCCCATTTTCTCGTAGTGTAACATTCACCGTGCATATTTAATTTCGAACAATTCTGACATTGAACCTTTGTTAGTATTTGGAAATAAACGTAGTTATAATAAATTAATAAACGTTATTAGATTGTGGTATACACATATTAAAAAGTGTTTGTTTTTTGATAAACTTTGTCTAAGTTTGGTAATTTGGATATCCACTTAACTGGCTTTTGCGTGGTTGTGTTAGAATTAAAAGTATAGGAACACGTTTTTGACTTAACCCAAGCTTCCTCAATAATAGGGAGCAAGTTTATGAGTTCTTCTAAATTAAAAAGAAAATAAAAATAAATTATATATATTATTATATTTAAATATTTAAATTAAAATTTATATTTTAATTTACATAACATTTACTTTTTTAATACAGTCGAACACTGTTATATTATAAAAACTTCAGTAGAGGGACGAGTCCCATTACAAATATTAGAGGTAGCTTAGTGGAATTGATACAAAATGGGCACGCAGTCCCTTAATCCAATTCACTATGCTTGTTTTTTAAAACTTGGAAGACATAACGGCTATATTGCCGTAAGAACTGACCTAGGAGCAAATAGTACTTACAATGCATATGAAAGATTCACCAGAATTGGTTGATCGAGTCATCACGCGGTTGTTATTTTTTGTCACTGTTCTTGGTAGAAGCCTCCCCTTGCATGCTTTGGTTCATCGATCTTATGTGACTAATTGCTTCTTCTAAGTGATTGCATTTCTCTTTGAGGCCTTCGATTTCCGCCTTCTGTTTTTCAAGTTTTTTCTTCTTTGATTTGTTCTCTGACTGGACTTCTTCTTTGATTTCATTGAAATGCTTTATGAAACGGGCAATCATAAAGCAGTGCGCCTTGCAGAGGGTGCAACTACTATTGGTGACGACACGGTCCAATGGGTTTTTTGACATTGTTGAAGAGTTTTGGGAAAGCTTGATGATCTTGAAGCGGAGTTTGGATAGCTTTCTCCAGAAGAGAGAATGAAGATTAATAGAGATTCTGGGAGATGAAGGCAGGCGGGCCAGAGAATTGATGGCGGAGGGGCAGTTCAGGGGGGAGAAGATAAGAAGCGGAGCTCCAGAAAATTGAGAAAGTGGGAGGCAAAGAATCACAGAGTAGGGAAGGAAGCAGCTATAGCAAGGAGGATAATGAGTAGAGGAGAGAACATGGAGATGAAAACTATAAGAAAAAAGGACAGAGAGAAACGAAACGGAAGCCAGCCGAGTTGAATGAGGCTGGTTCACAACTACAGATCGAGTGTTAGAGAAAAATAAGAAAGCAAAGTCCCAGCAAGCGGAAACTATACCTCGCAGAGCAGTCGAAGAGGAGAAATAACGACTGAAGAGCACAGGGGGCGACCTGGAGCAGTAACAACGAGAACTCGAGCCTTTGACGAAAAAACAGAGTGCAACCACCTTGCAGACGATGAGATTATGGCTGAACCAATGCACCACGGTCTGCTTATATGCCCATTCTTTCATTTGAGCCTTAGAAGGCGGGTCGAAATGCTCTGAAAGGTTCCTGTCCTGAATGTCGATTCGAATATTTCTTGAGCAGCCTCTGTGGATTACGAAGTGACTGTTGCCTAAACTCTGGGTGCTCTTCCCACGGGACTCTTCCCGCTTCATTGTCCAATACAGATTTCCCATATGCCTGAAGATTTCCTTGACAGTTCTGAGGATGTGGAATTGGATAATGTCAGTGCAGAGGGGATCGGGCATCCAACTGCTTGGACTAAGTGGAGAGGCGGACTTTTTATTGAGAAGACTAATGGAACCTTGGATCACATGCCCGACTGTGAGGAGGGGCGTCTTATGGAATTGGCTTTTCATAAGATTTATTGTTCTCTTGGACCTGCCCTATAGGTCTGGTTACTGCACTGTTGGCTAGAGAGTCTGCCTTGGTATTATGATTTCTCATGACATTTTTAAATTGGATGATCCCCAGCTGTTTTGTATTTTCCACGATCCTGTGCTTGATTCTATTGAGGGCTTGGTTTTTGAAATCACCCCCTGATTCCATAGCTGCTATCATTATTGCCGAGTTGCCTATTATGGTTGGATTTTTAGCTTGAATATTTTTTAGGATACAAGTACCTAGAAAAAGACTATAGGCCTCAACCATGTTGTTAGTCATATTTCCTAGTCCCCATTCGTAAGTAGTGATGACTTGCCCATTTTGATCAGAACTTATTCCCCCTGCTCCTGCTTGTCCAGGGTTGTTTTTGGAAGGGCCATCAAACTAAAGAATGAAGGTCTTTTGATCTTGAATCCATTGTTCTATTTCATTTTGGGTTCCCCTGAGTTTCCATTTTTTTTTCCTTTACCTGTCTTTATTAAAGATTGTTTATTCTTTGAGTAAACCAACGGGAATTTTTTGAACCATTTATTATAGACATTTTAGGGCACTACAACCCCAATCATAAATGTCCATAAACTGAGGGCTCCTAAGTCTCTAAAAGTGTTGCTTCACTGCCTAAAGGAACAAGGTCAGCTGATTACATCATCTCCCAGAAGTTCTCCACTAAAAACTGCTCAGAAATGGTCAAAACTGGACCATACTGAATGCCCAGTGCAGAGGGTGCGATGCATCACACCTAATACACACGGGAGGTGCGATGCATACTGAAAATTTCTTCTACAGGGTGCGATGGACGAGAATAGACAAGTGGCGGAGATAGTTTGCTAAGTGGATGATCAAAGAATCTTCTAGAAACTTCTCATATGACACTTGCCTCTCAGAATTCGTTCAAGGATGAGTAAGAGATAAATGAAATCTCCAAGTGGAACCAAGAACTACCAGAGAGATGACACTAATCAAAAACCCAGAGCTGACTCACACCTTTGCAAAAATCTATATATGGATCTCTCATCCCAGAGATCCAGAGGTTAGAGGCTGGAATTTTGTATCTTATAGAGAAGTGCTATTGGTTTTCCGGTGTACATTCATAGTGTTGGGTGATCTAAGCTTTACTTGAGGTGAAGAAGGGCTTTCTAGCTGGAGGATGATGTTGGGTCAGAACATATGGTTGTAATCCTCTTGCTACTTTTCATCTTAATAAAGCTATTCAAGTTTTCCTCCATATTCTTGTATGTTTATTTATATATGCATTTGTATGGTTAACACACATCTGGTCCTGTGTTATTTATGAATATAGATCTTTGTTATTCGATAGTAGTATGTTGCTGTGATTCCACAGGTGCTCTTTGAAGCTGCGCAGACGAAGAAGAAGCGGCAAAGCTCTATAAGGAAGGAGAGGAAATCAAGTGCAAGACTAAGGTTGGTCTCCTTTGTTCCACTCCTATCTATTTTCATAAAGGGAAGCGAAAGTAGACTTTACTTGTTTGTTTCTAAGATAGCTACCAGTCTTAGTGGGAATAGCAGCATCCGAGTGGACACTATTCCTGGTAACACACATAAATCGACATGTAACAAGTCATACAGTCACAACGATGCAATTCACAATAACAACCTCAAATTTCACATGATGACATCACTACATCCATGAACAACATCATGCAAATGCAACATGCACATGGAATGCAAGGGTGAGAGACACACATGCAACATACATGCATTCATGACCAACACATATCCCATCCAGTCTGAGGGGTGAACCATGCTTTGATATGACTCTGTAACACCCTCCTCCTACATCAACCCAAGCAACCGGCTAGCCAGGGTAAGCATGTGACGAGAGGCCACTATGATATGATTCGATCTCCTAAGTCACATTAAGGAAGTGGAATCGACAAAAACATGCCACACATACATTAATCATCAGGAAGAGGACCCTTAGGAACCAATCCAATACTTTAGATAGCTTTCCTTGGGGTCTCCCTGATCTTTTGGACAAATTAAGCCTCAATTGCTCCCATGCTATAGGCATGAGGGTGACCAGAAACCCAAAGTCGCTCTCATAGGCTTGCCTACCAATGACCAGACACCAAAACTGCTAGTGTTATACCACCGAATCGAGGATTTGAGCCACTTTTTCAGGCCGAGAGCCGAGGTCACTGCCCATAATTAAACCATCTCTTCAAATCAGTAAAATAACATGGAAATGATAGTTTTAAAGCAAATACTTGTTTAAGGCCTTGAGTGGACCCCTACTAGCCATGGCAAGCATTTCATCAAACATATCATAAATATGTAATTACAGGTGTAAATAACAGCTCTGAGCATAGGGTTCTCATAATTAGCTGAGAATCCCTAAGAACCATTGATGCCTTAATACATTAACTTCCATTCCATCCATTAGGTCATAGATACATTGATCATTCAGTTACAAGTAAAAACATGATGAAAGCCATATATGGATGGTGTCATAAAACATATACATAACCAACATAATAGCAACATAAATAATCATGAAAGTACAACCAGATAGACTACATATAATCCATCAAAATTATCATAGAAATACATTAGTAATAACATTTCATTAATCCAAACTCGGGATGGGACTTCCACGTTCCACCTGACCGTAGAATGGATGAGCCAAATCTCTCTTCAGCCATTCACCTCCGTGCCATATTCCAAGCATGAATGTGGGATCTCATAAAACACATCAATCAAAACTCATCTAGGGATTCCAGAGGCCATCTACCCCAACCCATCAAACAATGATTCCACCACCTAGTCGGACATCACAAAAACCATCATCATATTGGTCTCCATCAAAGATTTCTAGGGCTTCTAGAGCGTTTGTTCCAACCAAGGCTTCTAGGACTAGTAACTCAACCCACAACTTATATAGGGCTTCTAGAGTGTGTGTCCAACCAAGGCTTCTACGACTAGCAACTCAACCCACCATGGGCTTCCAGAGCATTTGTCCAACCAAGGCTTCCAGGACTAGTAACTTAACCCAATATGTTACAGGGCTTTTAGAGCGTCTGTCCAACCAGGGCTTCCAAAAACTAATAACTCAACCCAAGCTAAGGAAACATGAGAACAACCAAAAACAAGACAATGAAAATAAACCCACAATGGCTATCTAGGAAATGGCAAGGCTAGGAAATCCATTGTCAATCCCGACCATCCTTCATGCCGATGGCAGATCACAACCAAAAATCCACATGCATATGCCATGCATGCCAAAACTAGTGAAGGAAACATACATGCAACTTGGTACCTACAAGCAAATCTAATGTGGCTGCTAATCCTGATGCCCTCTTATGCTTTCCTGCTCTTCCATTGCCTTCTTGGTCCAAAAATCCAAGTATGCCACACCCTCTAGGAGTGCTCCAAGAAAACTCGAAGTCTCCAAGAGTATGAGAGAGAGAGAGAGAGAGAATAATGAGAGATCTCCAAAACTGAACTAACAAAAGGGTTACCAATTGATCCTCATAAGACTTTTTATGAATGAGGCCTTTATTTTCTTCATTTTCCATTATTTTCCTTCAATTTCCTACTCACATGCAACTTGTGACCTTTTACCTCCCTTTTCTCCTAATTTCCATTATTTTCATAAATAAATGTGCCAAAAATGCCATTTTGCCTTTCCAAAGCCTTGGCCATTGACTTTGTGAGTTTCCATAGCCATAAACAATCACAAGTGATCCTCATCACTAGGATTTTTCCCAACATTCAGCTTGGAATAAGTGTCCCATCATCCATGGTTATTATTTTTCATTTATTTACTTTTATTACATGGAATTTTCACGAGGGCTTTTACAATGAGTGGCACATTTACTGCTTAATTAAAGAAAAACAAAAAACATCAAATTGAACATATCATCCTAAATGAGAGTCCACTTGAATTGTCTTTAGATTTTCATTTTCCTCCATTACCTCTAGGAAATCCAAGTTTGCAATCTTCTTTGTTAGTAGAGACATTTTGTTATCCATTTTCTTGATTTGAAACTTAAGGGCATCAATGCAAAGGAGGATCTCTTGTTGGATCTCACTCCCCTGCAACAATACCTTCCCCATAATTTTCTTTACTTGCTAGCAAAGATCAATAATCTAAAGATATCTCTTGTAAGGGCCACGACTAATCTAATGTCCTATTTTTTCATCAATCTCCTCATCTTGGAGGAAATTCCTCTCCATCCAAAATTTTGTTTATGCAATGTTTATTTTGTTCCTAGATAATGGTGGAGCATGCTCCTAGTAGATAGTTATTGAATTATCGACATTTTATTCAGTTCACATGCAAGGTTTCTGTCATCACCCATAATGACCATGACGGTTTTGACTTGTCCCAAGGCAAGGCATATTGAAAGGTGAACACACAACAATAATGGAGGAATGATATAGATGAGGAGGAGGGTCCCATGTAAATATCAAACACAAACCATGCCACTAGGGATGTGGGTATAAGGGATTCAAAGGAGACCAACAAAGGTAGTCAAGAAATGGTTTGAGGGGGAGAGTAGCGACAAAGGAGAAAGGTTGATGTGCCCAATCCAATGACAGAAAAAATAAATATGAAGCTAGAACAATGAATTTAACTAGAGCAAGCAAAAAATACCAACATACCTAGAGCTAAGAAGGAAGGTGTGGGCAAGTCATGGCATCACATTTCTTGAAGTAGCCAAGACCAACAACCATGTCATACTTACGTTAAACTCTTTCCATACCAGCATACGCCCATTGTGGTTGAGCAAAGTGATGAGGGTGGCCTCAAATGATGAGGCAATCTAGGAGGAAACGATGTTCATAAAAGAATTAACATTGTGATGCCCTTCTTAAAACCTAAAGGTACTTATGGATCAAGTTTCATTGATTCGTGTTCTAATGCTTTGACAATACTTGGTCTTTTTCTAGGTCCCTATGATACTAGTGTAGCCTCCGTTTTATTATTGTCGTGCCCCATAAAAGCCCACTATTGTTATTGTTGAATCCTTACATTATTATTGTTATGTAGACCTTAATTATATTTTGACCCTTTAGAATCCTATATACACTAAGGAGGACTTGTCATTTGAATCATCCAAGAATTGTCCATTTATGTGATGAAAAAGGAGGTTTACCCCTCGAAGTGGATTATTATCTAATTGTTGATCTATATTTTCTTATAATTCTATGCTATTTTTGATCTGGATACAAAAAATTTGGTATTAGAGCTTTTGGTCCTAGGGTTTTGCTAGTTCAAACGAGGCATTATGGAATATGTATATATATTGTGAAGCTTCACACCATGAAATTGCAACCTCACGGAGACAAAATCTTGATGAGCATTTGGTTTCAATTTCAGAGCTTGGTTCACTACATTTTTAGAGATATGGTCCAAGTAAGTTAGGGTTTCTGTATGCTCCAGAATCCATTCTCAAACAAGTGTCCCAGGAAAAGCCGTCATAACTCTCTCTTCAAGCATTGGATTTGAATTTCGTAAAAGTGATCGAAAGTGCATAGACTTTAGTTTTTCTAGTAGGATTTTTAGGGCCGAAGGCTAAAACATTGACACGTGGTATCCCGTACAATTTCACTCTACTGAATCAATCCATAATTGAAAAGTAATCTTGAGAGATTTGGCATAACTCTAGTTTGAAAAATCCAAGTTCGGTTTGACTTGTGGCATTGGAAAAAATACATAGAGAGCTACCCCAAGACATAATTTCAGAGCTTAGGAGGCTGCAATAATAAAGATCCAACAGTTTCAAGGTCAATCAGATGGACAAGCTCAAAATCAAGCTCTTAAAATGTGTGTATTTTTAAATTTGAATAACTTTTGTTTGAAAATTCAGTTTAAGTGATTCAAATGGTGTAGTGAAACAAAAATATCATTAATTAGTTCCAAAATGCCTCACAAACAAAAAAATATTACACCAATTAATCCCTCTGAAAACTCTACTATGATACATGAAGAAGAATAAATGCAACATGCTATATCAAAATTACGAGACCAAGTGCAACAAATTCCACTCTCACAATGAGAAACAAAAAATGAAATGAAAGAAATGATGAATGTTAAGATGGATGGTTTAAAAGCAGAAATAAAATAGGGCATGAAAGGTTTGACAAAGTTTCGACAAGAAATTCTCCATAATGGTGACAAGGTATTATGTGAAACTCATGATTAGAACAAAAGTAATGTGAATCATGATTCCAGATATTCAATCTTTGGGTTGAAGACCAACCATATTCCAAATATCTATATGAGGAAGTTTGGTGGCAAGGATCTGGTAACATGTATACTACAAATGGAGCAGTTATTTGATCTACATGATGTGCAACACATACAAAAGATACACATTGCATCTTTATATTTAGAACCCAATAAGTTTGTGTGGTATTGATGGCTTTGTTCTCATAAATAATTTTTCATTTGGACAATTTTCATGGAGGAATTGATCACACATTATGAGGATACAAAGAGCAATGGCTTCTTTAGCCAATTGATAAATATAAAACAAATGGTTTCAGTTACAAAGCACATTGGGGACTCCCAAATATTGAATATCAAGGTAACTTATATTCTAGAGGATCATCTAATTGATGTCTTCATAGGAACTTTAAATGATAACATCCAATATGAGGTTCAAATTTGGGAACCTAAGTCATTGGAGAATGCATTCCATGTGGCAAGAAAAGTTGAAATCAAAATTGTCGCAACAAGGATATCTATCACTCACAACTATAAAGATGGAAGTGTTGCCACTCCTAGCCTCCCACAACCTACAAGGTTGACACCACAATAACTGGGGGAAAAAGAGCAAGAGGGATTTGTTACAATAGTGACAACAAATATACTAAATGTCATAAGTGTGTTGAGAATAAATTATTTTACATAGATTGTGAAGAAGAGGAAAAAAAGGAAAAAGAAACATCAAAAGAAGAAGATATCCACTGGAAACAACCGAAGGGGTTGAAAAAGAAGAAGTGAACCTGGCCATATCTTGTAATTCATTGGTGGGAATTACCACTCCTCAATTACTCAAGATAGAAGGACATATCAAGAAGTAATGGTGCTGATTGATTCAGGTAGTATCCATAATTTTATTCATTATAAGATAGCTAAGGATTTGAATTGCTTTCTATATCCAACACCAAAGTGTCAAGTGATGGTTGCAAATGGAGGAACTATAAATTTATTAGGGAAGTACCATAATATCACTCTAACCATGGGGGAAAATGTATTCAGTAGTCCAATGCTTTCTATTCCAATGGGTGGTGTTGATGTTGTATTAGGAGTCCAATGGTTACAATCTCTAGGGATGATACATTTTATTTTTCAAGAACTTTTCTTGAAATTTTTATGGGAAGGAAAATAAATTGAATTATGGGGTATCACAGGGAAACCTGGGAAGATAATGAACTCTAATGGCTTGAAAAAGCTTTTGAAGAAGGAACAATGAGGGGCAATTACACAATTATTCTCACTAGATGTTCAAACATCTAATTCATGCATTTTTCAAGATCTCCAAACAATCATCAACGATCATTCCAAGGTATTTGAGTCTCCCAAAGGTCTCCCACGTATTCTTAATCATGATCATGATATTCAATTAATTCCAAGAAATATTCCTCCAAACATAAGTCCTTACAAATATCCCTATGCCCAAAAGAGTGAAATTGAATGTATGGTTACATAAATGCTAGAGGAAGGTATAATTCAACCTAGCCAAAGTTCTTTCTCTTCTTTAGTAGTATTGGTGCACAAGAAGGATGGATCATGGCATATGTATTCGAATTATAGAGAGTTCAATAAGATTGTTATTATAGATAAATTTCTTGTTCATGTCATTGATGAATTTTTGTATGAACTACATGGTGCAATTTACTTCACTAAGCTGGATCTTCATTCAGGATATGTTGTAGCAGCTACAACCACCCTCCAAAATTTTTCCTTAGCTTGTTTTGGAGCCTCCTTACCAACCTTCACAATATCTTGACTTGCTTCGTCAAGTCCTCAATATTCAGTGTCTTTCGTGCTCAAAGGAAGCCTGTTAATCACAATTTTATCTTTTCCCTTCATAGGTTGTGTTAGTGTCAATGTCTTCACACTTCCATCGGTGATCAAATTGCTCTTTTGCATGCATATTAGGTGTCTCATTTGATCAGCTGCATTCCATTAGGTCATGGATCAACTGATGGTAGTGGTTTCATTTCAGTTTCCCTCATGACATATATCTGCTGGCTTATTCCTCTTTTCAGTCATTTATAGTCATTTTAGTTCATTTCATTCAGTTTTAGGGTTTAGTTTCACTAGGTCCTAGGGTTTGTCATCATGGTCATCCAAAATTGAATAAAAGGTCAGCAGGCACATGAGGAGGATAAAAAGGTTCATAAAATCATAAATTTACTTCTGATATGCTCAATAAATCTTTTTTACCTCAAAACTCTGTTTTGAGGTGAAAACATAGTTTTTTCCATTTTTGTAAAAATTTCATGTAATTTAATTGTTTCTATCTGTAATAAGCTCATCAACTGTTCTTGGTTATGTTGGGTTGTGTTATATTCTTTCCACATAGTTAACAGGGGGTTTGAGGGGTACCCGTAACCCCATTTTATGGGGTCCAGGGCAGCGCCCCGGAAAATTTTGGTTTTGGACCCTATGTTAGGTTGGGCGGACCCACCTACGATTTTGTGCATGATTTTCGCACATGTTTTTTGGACGCGATGGTTTTCGGTCCATGGTATTGGATGCGATGGTTTTTTGGTCCATGGTTTTGGACGCGATGGTTTTTTGGTCCATGGTATTGGATACTTCGACATGTATAAATATGTATTGTAACATTGAAAGGAACATAATGAAAAATCAAGCTGGTAGTCCCGGTTTTGGGATCTAGGGGAAAATCTTTGTGCATATGTGTTTTTATGTGTTATGCTCTCGCATTGTTTATTTTTCTGTGATCTAGAATTCGTATGCAGGTAATTTTTGTACGGGGTTAAAACCTACAGGTTACCTTGCCAACTCTTGCCACTGCAAAAGCAAAAGCATCAAGACATCAAGTCCATCAAATTGCCAAGAAAAAGTCAAACTTCAACTAAAAAACAAAGTTTGTGAAAAAAGTGACTAAGACTTTATAAAAGTGGGTTTGCAATGAAGAAAAATTAAAGTGCATCATATATAAAGCAAGTTCATGCTAGCAAGTCATTCCATTGTGCAAAAAGTCAAGTGGAGAGCCAAAATCGTGTTTTGAAGGGAAATTGAACAAAAGAGGAAGAAAACTTGGATTTTGCAGGAATTTTGCCTAGCGCTGCGCATCAGAAGGTTGGCGATGTGCATCAGAAGGGCACTAGGCATCAGGAAGGTGCTACACATCGGGCTCAGTGCACTGCGCATTGGCCAGGGAAGTTTCAAACTCACACAAATTCATCTCAAACTATCCCAAATGCTGCATTCACCTCCTACAAGTAAGTGTTCATCTATCTTAAGCTGAAATAAGTCTTTTTCATGTTTTGTTCATGAGTTGTGCTACCATAAATCAAACCCTAGCTTGCCTCCATACTCTATTTCACCTCATTGCAAAACCAACATCCTTTGTCCCTTTCCCAACTTCATTGCACTAAAACTACCCACTGATTCTATTTTCCCTTTCCCTATTCCCCTAAGAAACTAATCCCCTTTATTAAACCCTAAGTCCCTCACACATCAAAACCCTAGTTCCCCAAATCCTTCCCTTAATTCCCCTACGCTACTTCATTACTATTGTTTCATTTACAAAATCTCTTCATACTCATTTTCTTTGTCCTCACCCATTATCATTGTTCACCATATCATCATCACATTATATCATAGAGACAAGCATGGAAAGAAGTAGTGAATCAGATTTTGAAGAAGACACACTTAGTGATAGCTCAAGGGAAAGAAATGTGCAGTCTAGGAAACCTCACAAAGGTGGAAAAATCATTAGGGAGGAACCTATCAACATGAGTGAACTACTTGCTTTCCCACTAGCCACCACATGTTTCAGATATCAGTCCTGTTTTGAGTTCTGTAAAATGGTTGAGAGGGTCAAGTATCACCATGAGTTAGCAAGGTAGTTTGTGATAAACATGGATAACAATATGGTACATCTTGCTGGGGTCAACTTCACTCTTTCACCAACTATCATTGCAAAGGCCACAAGAACTCTAGATGTAGGGGAAAAGTGGAACAAAAGGAAAAACATTAGTAAGCAGCATTATGAGCCTTATATCAAGGCCAAGTACCATGGCAAACTCAGTAGGGTGTTTCCTTTTAAATTCTTGGAGGACCGCTATGTTCCACTCAAATAATTTAATGTGAGGGTAGGTTCTCCAGACTTTATGCCTACCACATCAGATTGCTCATGCACTTCACCAGGGTCAGAATGATAAGCATCCCTTATTTTATATGCAAAAACTTAGAGAGGATGACAATGATTGCAAAAAGAAAACCATATCCACAACAACTCAATAGTATTTATCATTTTTCTGTCATCGAAATTGTTGTTTTGCATCAGCTCAGTCAGTTGGGAGTGCCATGGGAAAATTTCATTGCCCATGAGTGCTTTAAGGGGCCTCAAATATTTTCAGATCCTCAAGAGGAAGGTGAACCTTTCGGGCAAAACAGGAGCCTGAAAATAAAACGGAGGAGGTTCGTATTCTTGTGTTTGTCACCTATGAAAGAGGCACTAGAATTCTCTTTGCAGCTGCCAAGCGAGTACTATCTCCACAAGGGGTGGAAGGGGTATCGTTTTCTTCACTAGACCACATGCAAATGCTATCTCCACGAGGGCTGGAAGGGGATTTTCCTGCTTCTCCAGCTAAATAGGTACAGGGAAGAGACAAAGGAAAGCAAAAGATGCATGAGGAGGGCCCTAATAAAGGGCAAGACAAGGATTTTATTTTGATTGAGGAGGATGTCACTGATTTGGGCTCAAAAAGCTCAAGCCTCAAGGACATGATTATCAAAGAGAAGGAGGCTGAAATACAAGCCTTATCACTTAACCTTGAGAGGGCCAAATGGATCATCAACTTTCTTGAGTAGGAAAACAAGAAACTGATAGATAAACAAGCTATTATGGAGCTGCAAATGATTAGGGAAAATAGGCAAGAGGCAAAGAAAAGAAAGATCAAGATGACCTCCCTTGAGCAAGAAATTGAGGATGACCGAGAATCATGGTTGGAGACGGTGAACATTCACTTTGAGAAGATGCTTGAGAAAGCCAACAAAGAGAAGAAAATGCATCACCATATGGCCTATCACTACCTAACCTGGAACAAGATTTGCAAAACAAGGGTAAAAAGGCTAAAAGCTAAGTTAGGGAGAGCCTTAAGGGCCAAAAAGGAACATGATAAAGTCAAAATTTTGGCTGAAGCTTCATTAGCTCAGCAAAGCACTTAATGAGGTTCCCTCTTGCCAAATTTGAGGAAATTTTGGGAACTTTTTGTCATTTTGCATTTTTGTAAATAGAAACACAGGAAATTTCAGCTGATGCACAGCGCCACCGGTGCTGCGCATTGAATTGGCTCACTCTTTTGCCAAATGGCTTGTATTTTTGAGTTCAACATGAAAAAACAATCAAACCCAGAAAGTTTCATCAATTTTGGAGGAGATCTGGGTCACTTAAAGGGCAAAAAACACCTAAAAAAATGCCCTCTCTGCCACTTTTTGGACCCACACGAAGCAGTCTTGGGAGAAATGATTTTGAAGGGGCAAATCAACTCCAAATTAGTAAATTCAAAGTGTTCCAGAAACTAGACAAGCAAATATTTCCAAAAAGCTATCTTGGGCTTGATTTGGTGAAGTGAAAGGCCTCCAAAATCAGTCTTGAAGCGACACTGTGCATCAGGGTTAGGGCACTGCGCATTAGGCAAATTTTTGCCAATTTTGCCTAAAATTCAAAATTTCTCCCAGTTTTTTCAGTGGTTCACTTTTCTTCTTTTCTTGGTAAATGTATGCATGGTAAATGATGTGCTTGATGTAAATATTGATGAAAATAACCTCATAGGGTAGATACATCAAATTCCAAGTGATTTTGAACTGTAATGAATTGGTTTCCTAAGTTTTAGAGGCAAGCTATTCCACTACCTATATTCTTGTTCTTAGTTTATATATGGTTGAAACCACCCTCTTCTCATGGATTAGACCCTAATAGATAGCATGAGTGGTTTCCTTACCTATATTATGTAATTTATTGGTCATTTGTAAAGGTTGGACTTTGGCAGAAGTGTTGGACTCATTGAACATTTTGTATCAGCAATTTGGCATGGAATAAAACCAGGTTTTACAACTATTTTTGTGGGATTCTTGTGACAGTGAGTTTATGTATTGTTTCTTCTTTGTAATGAGTTTTTCCGATGTTTTATATGTATCCACATCTCTCTGTCTCTTCTAAACTAAATGAATCAAGGTGAATAGACAAAATACACTAAGTTACAGTGCTTTGTCTTGGGATTGCATTTAGTTTTCAATGTTTTCAACTGTTTGAAGAGGATTCATAGTTTCTTTATCCCCTCCTCAACTCATCAGCTATCTAAGCTACCATCTTAATCTGTTTCTAGTACATAAACACTTGTCTACCTCACCCCACAGAACATGACTGTATCCCTGAGTTGATTTCCCGAACCTAATTTGCCTTCTCCAATTGATCCAGCAACCAAAACCTAAAATCAAACCAGAAACCCTAATCTACTATACCTAGCCTAAAATCAAAATTCATTTTAGTCATCTCAAGCCCTAATTGCCAATATTATAATTGAGATTGACAAGGAGAGAGCCGTCTCTCGACCTGGTAGGGCTAGCTACCAGGTTAAGCGTGGTTTGATGTTACCCTAGACTTGCCTTCATTCAGCCTGAGGTAGATTTAGGCGCTAACAGGTTGCTCACATGGACTTGGTCCAACTGCAAGCTGAGTAGCGTCCTAGTGAAATTTGCACACTTCTAGAGGGTAACGAACCTTCCCTCCAGGAATTACGCAATTCCCTTTGACAGCCTGCTGGGCTCCAGGATTGCGCAATCCTGCCAGCCAACCCTCCTAGCAAGATTTGCACAATTTTTCCCATCAACAAGCTGCTCAGCCCAAGATTTGCACAAATCTAGGTAGCAGTCAACTGCTGGGCCTAGAAATTGCGCAATCCCCTTGGGTAGTTAGCCCAGCATGCAGTCAGAAATACACATTTTTCTCCAGCAGTTGAGCAGTCGCTTGCATGTGCAGCTGAGTTGAATGGTTCCCCCCGGGACCAAGAAAAACAAACTTGCATGCATAGGCTGCTTCTCCCAAGGCAACATGCAAAGGAATCCTTTATTTCAGGGATCTATGTTTAGCAGTTGGAGGTTACATGCAAGGAGTAAATCAGAAACCTCCCTCCAAGTGTCGCTTCCCCTAGATTTGTAGCATGCATGTCACAACCTTGATGTTATCAAAACTCATCAACCAGACATTGTAGAGCTCATTCCTCATGTCAACCTTTTAGCTCTGACATCCCACATCACATCTAGGAGCAGTTGGCACATTCAGCTTAACTGTTTTGGGGTAAGCTCGCTTCCCATGCCTTGTGCTGCATTTCTGTCACTTTTTGTGTATTTGCTTGTGTGAGTACCGTTTGCTTGATTTCTTTGAACGCCTGCTGTCATTTACATATATTCTAGCTTGTCCTAGCTCTGTTTCAATTTTCGTTGCTATCTCATTGTCGTCACATGCATGAAACTATTTTGCATGGACGTTCGCCCAACCAGCGAATGACCTCACCCACATGCACGTTGATCTATTTACTCAATACTCCATTCATGTTTTGGATGAACTATTTATCACTTTTGTTATCACTTAGTGTCGCCATGCATTTCATCGACTTACTTGCTTTCAGTTGCCTGTCGGCAAGTCGGGCCAATCCTGGCCTGGTCTCGGCCTTCACTAAGGCTGCATTGCGCAATCTGGAGAAGGAAGGCTCACCTTCCTCTCCAGATTTTCACATTTTGGCCCAACAATGGTCTCCTGGACTAAATTGCAATTCTGTAGGTCAGTGGTTGCTTGGCTAAAAAACTTGTGCAAATCTGCCCCTAGGCCAGCAATCCTTCCCAGCTGGGATTGCTCACTGCGTAATCCCAATAGCCAACTGCCCGATTGGACTGTGCATTGCATAGTTCCAACAGTCAGTCTCTTAGTAGCCCAGAAAGTGCCTTGTGCAGTCTTGGCAGTCGGTCTCCCGACTTCCTGGCCGAAATTACACAACCTTCATGATCATTCACCCAGGTATGTTGCAAGTCATTTCTCTTGTTCATTCTGGTCTTTGACTGACAAATTGCTTGCTATGAGTGTTTTCATGTCTCCAGGCAGCGTAGGACTTCATTTGCCTCTCAGCAGTATAGGTACAATGGCTTCCAGGAGAGTGGAGATGAAGACACCATTCAAAGCATTCTTGGGGATACAATCGATCAACTGTCTATGAGCTTGCCTACTCACGAAGACATCAAGTTGTTCATGGATAAGGAAATCAAGCAACATCATCAAAGTGAGCAACATCATGAACATCAGCTGAAGGTAGCATACTGAATGTAGCGAACACAACCAATGTAGAGGAATGTTGTTGACAACGTAGAGGCGGAGCAAAGTTGCAAGATCAAGCAAATCCACTAATAATGAAAGCAACTTTGGAGACTCGAGCTATGAAGTGACGTCGTGACATGAATATCACACAAAGGTAGAAGATGGAATAAAGAAGGAGTTGCACGTGTTGAAGAAACAACTTAGGAAGAACATGAAGCTAAACAGACAGACCAATGAGTTGCAGCAAGAAAATGAACAATAATGGGCACAACATGCACTCATGGGTGAAACTGCACCAGTACAAGTTAAGGATCCATCCCAGCAGCTGACATAGAGAAAACATGGTGAGAAGTCTTGTTGATCGCATGCAAAGGATCCAGTAACATGCATGTCGTTGAGCGCACGCATGCATTCCAACCCATTCAACACACTCACCAATGCGAAGACAAGAAGCAAGTTCAACTGGGGCTGAACATGCACTTCGACAAGTTGATGTGCATGACCACTGACACACACTTGAGGATTAGTACATACACTATGCATCATTGTGTTTTCGGTTCAACCGTACCCAAGAACACCATGCACATGTTAGCAAACGAGTTGGATGAAGGGGCTGAACCAATGGACCTATTGCAACAGAGGCAAGAGTTCGCTTCAGAAAGATGTCACCATGAGGTGCATGCACACCATCACGGACGACCAAGCTAGGTATCAGCTCACCAGTTTCACCATCACAAGCATGTCAAAGAGTTGGTCTCACCACAATGGACCGAGTGTCAGTGATGTCTTGCAAGGCTTGCTTAAGCCATGATGTCTCACATGAGCACATGTGCATTGTAATGTTGAGTCATGTCAATTGTAAGTCGAGTGTCAACAATTGGATGTAACAGTCATATAGTAGGTGAAGAGTCATGAGCGTAGTTGAACTGTCACAAAGGGGAATGTCAAGGGTCACCCCACCCTTTGCTATAAATAGTCCCTCATAACTCATTGTAGGGGCTTTTGGTCATCCAAGCTTCTACTAAGACTATATTGAAGAAGACTTGGATAGTATTGCAACGCGCCTTGGCTTCTCCACTGCACGAAGCTAGTATTTCTCTTTGGAGGAGGAGGCAGATGTGGCTGTAAAGTTCCACTGATGGGGCTAGCAGGCTTACATGGTGTATTGATCGAGACCATCTTGATCGGAAACTGTTTTGAGTACTATCTTAAGAAATATTCCCATCCCAAGAGGAAGCTTTATGTCAAGCCTCACTCAACCTTATTCGTTTATGGAACTGCACAATCCCATGTGGGAGAAGGAACTGTCTCAATAGACTGTCCACTTCCCTTTCATTCAATAGTTCCACCATCGCCCAGTGATGCTAAGGATCATGTTCACATATCTGTTCATCCTTCACACCCTCCCAACGTCACTCACTTAATTTTCACGCAGAGTTGGTTGTGAGTCCTTCGATTTCCCATATGCATTCTTTTCTTCCACCTCTGTATTCTCACCCAGGTGTTCCTCTGGATGATGTTGTCTTGTGTTCGCTCGTTCTAGACTCTTCACTTGTTGTGAATGAGGGACAAACCACTGATGGATTTGGTGTTGCACAACCAACATGCGCTGTCATTCATGAAGAATATGAGTGGGAGCCTGAACATCAACACTCGGTGAAGGATGACTCCCTTTCGTCCTAGCCCCCTCCGTTCCTTCCTATCTTCTTTGGTGAACCTGCCAACCATGATTTTGTAAGTGTGTATTCATCTATAGATGCACCCATTGTTAATCACTCGCATGACTCACCGTATGTGTTATGAAACCAACTCACAAAAAGAAAGAAAAGATAGTTGAAAGCCTTAGAATTCAGCCTCTTCGAGGGGGCAACCTCCTTTACATTACACAAATGAACAATTCTTGGATGATTCAAATGACAAAA
>APFE031334862.1:0-10454 GCA_000404065.3 Pinus taeda | reverse complement strand
ACATATAAATGAAATCATAAATATAAATACAAATACAAATACATTTTTATTTTTTATTTATTTATTTTCCGAAGGTGGCAAAACCTATCAAACTCAGGTCTCAAACCAACCATCTCTGGCTGCTATCCGCAAATGTTGGATTTGACTCATCACCATTATCAAGGAAAACCACGCCACCTGTAATAACTAGCTGGTGGTCCGTAAGGGAGCAAGCTTTCACTCCTGCCAGATGCCTCTGGGTCTTGGGCCATTACCTGTTTCCTTACATCCGAGGAAGAGGAGCTCTTAGCCAAGCAGAAGCAATTTTACAACATACTCCAGGCCGATATAAATACAAATACATATACTTACTTTTAACAACCATTTTATTTTATTTATGAATTATTAAAATTCTAAAAATAAATATAAATTAACTCATAATATATATATATACATTCATATAACATAAACACATGTACATAAATAGCTCATAAATATACGTACATGGTTTAAAAAAATCCATTAATTATATAAACTGATAAATGTACATATAAATACTAAACACATTTACATAAATAGCTCATAAATATATGTACATGGTTTTAAAAAATACATTAAATATATATACACTGATAAATGTACATATAAATACTAAACACATCTACATAAGGTTTAAAAAAACACATTAAATATATATAAACCGATAAATGTACATATAAATACTAAGTAATTAGTTTATTGAATACATTAAATATATATAAACCGATAAACGTACATATAACTAAGTAATTAGTTTATTGATTAGAAAATTTTATAAAAAACATATGAAAGTAAATAATAATAAATTACATATTTATGAATAAGGAAGTAATTATTAAATCTTGATAAATTAGTGGATATAAATTAATTTATTAAAATAAATATGTAATATATATAATATATATTATGTTATGTATGTAATAACAAAAGTTTCATGTTATAGGACATAGAATTATTGAAATATATTTGTTGAGATTGATATTTAAATATTTTATTTAATGTTTTATATTAACATATTTAAAAAAATAAAAAGATTTCATATAGTGTGAAAATATAATATATTAAGTAAACTTTTTTGGTAGAAATTACATAAGAGAAACATAAGAGAATTTTTTTGCCTTAGCGTTCCAACAAGTGTGGTTCATCATCAGGACCACATGAAGACGCAGACCATGGCAAAGGCTTAAATAGAGAGCATTTTCTGCCTCTTCATCTAGTCTTGATGATGAACCACACTTATTGGTTCAAAACCCATTGGCCAAAAAATTCTCTTATGTGATTTCTACCAAAACACTTTTCTTAATTCATTATGGATCAAAAAAGCTTGAATAAAAAAAATATAATATTTTTTTTTAGTCTTACTTTTAATTACTTTATCTTTTTATATAAAATTAATATAAGAGTAGGGAATAACAAATTGTTTATCTATATATAAATGTAAGAATAGATATAGTTTTTAAGTACAAACAATATTGACTCATCTAATTAACTAGTGTATATCAACAAATCTAGTAAATACCAAGAAGGATTAAATCTTTTGAGGTGCAATTTTTTTTTTTAAATTGGAGATTTGAAAGTTTGTCCCTCAACTTATTTAATCTTTTTTTTTCTCTTGATAAATTTGAGGTTAAAAAAAAAAAACATTAATTCTATGCTAACCATGGTTGGGTATAGAGCTATTGAAATATATTTGTTGACATTGATATTCAAATATTTTATTTAATCTTTACATTAACATATTTAAAAATAAATAAAAGAATTACACATCTTGTGAAAATATAATATTTTTTTTAGTCTCACTTTTAATACTTCATCTCTTTATATAAAATTAGTATAAGAGTATCTTACTTAATATGATTGTCCAAATATTTTATATTTATAATTAGGAATGATATATATTTTTTGGAATATTGTAATTATAATTATATACATGTGTGTAACATGAAAGGATTATGTATCTTCTTCATTTTTAATAATTGCATCAATATATATATATCATTATATATATGATTATATAAAAATATAAAATATACTAAAATATATTAATTAACATAAGATATTTAAAAATTTTATTTAATATCTACATTGACATATTTTTAAAAAATAAAATAATTACACATTTTGGTTGTTTTCCATTACTTTATCTTTTTATATGAAGTTGATATAAAGTTATTTTATATATTTAAAAAAATAAATTTAAAAAAATAATAAATATATAAAAATTTTAAGTCTCTCTCCACACACACACGCACGCACGCACGCGCGCGCGCACACACACACACACACATATATATATTAAAAAAAAAGGGCAATGACATATATTTTTTCCCCTAGGAAAAATCGTAATTTTGTTAAAAATAACAAAATTACATTTTGTAGATGCAGAAGTGCATATGCAAAATGTAGCACAAAAGAATGTTGTCATAAACAGAAAAATAACCAGAAAGATGTAATGTACATATGGGGAGGAAATTATGTTTTCCTCCCTTTTTTCTTCTCAACCTTTCGCCACTTCCCTTGAGTCTGTGAGGACAAAAAAACATACGAGAGAAGAGTCCTCCACAGTGCAAGGATTGTCCTTGTCTGTATCAGAGTGAGCTGGAGAATGCTATCTTTTGGCTCCTGGTGTCCACCATATTTGGTATCTTCTCCAGCAAAGAGTTCATCATTTCCTGTGCTGCAAATTTCTCAATTTTCGGTGGCTTGTGTATCTGATTGTTTGCTATGGGGATGGTTTCCGTGTCTTCTTCCCCAATGGGATCATCATCATGATCTGGTGGAGGGTTAGTTGCCTCCTCATCCTCTGTTTCTTCTTCTGGATTCACTGTGCGTTTCTAGCCTCTTGGTTTTTGTGCTTGTTTCTTGTTTCTTCTGGTTTCTCTTTTGGCTTGTGGATAGTTATTATGGAGGTGACCTGTTTTTTGACAGCCTCGACACCTGAAGGCCATGTTTTCATAATCTAGTGGTTGTTTCCACTATGTGTCGTTATGGATCAGAATTATGCTATCAGGTAGCCCTTGACTAAGATCAACCTCCACACAGATTTTGGCAAAAGTATGTATGCATCTAGCAATTCTTTCCACGTCTTGCTTGAGGTATTTACCTATCGCATTCGCCATTGCTTCAAAAACTTTGGGTAGCCAGAAGTGTATCAGGAGGTTGTGTAGCCTAACCTATACAGGCATTTTGGAAACCACCATAGTAATGGGGTCAAAACCTGGGAACCAGGGGGTCATGAAGAGTCTTGCATTGCCCCAGAACCATGGCCCCTCATGGAGGACATATTCTTTTTCCTTGACCGTGTCGAATTTGATAATAAAAAAACCTTTGGAGCAAAAATGGATGTCACAATTTGTTGTCCATGTGGAGAAGATCCATTGTTGTAATGCATCTGTTTTGGACCAAAAGCCATTGAATTTGCATATGACAGCCATTGTAGAGAAATCATTATAAAAGTTGTTTACCTCAGGTAGATCGATTGTCAGTACTGGAGTCTGCGTTCTTTGCTCCATAATATAGGGTCCAGGTAGATCTTGTGTTGGTGTTGTCTTGTTGGTGGCTTCCCCCTTCCCTTTGACGGCATCCTTGAAAGAACCTGTGCCCTTTGAGCTAGATCCAAAGCTTCCACCTCTTAGCCTCGTGCTTAGTATTATGGTTGAGTCTCTCACAATTCCATAGTGCTGCATTGTGTATTTATCCTGTAAAATTTGTCCTGCATATATCAAGCTTAGCAAGTTTGTTGAGATGTCTAAATATTCTTGTATTTCATACTTTATATCTTTTATCAGCATCCCTATCCAAGTTTGTTTGCATATCATATTCCCTGACAGGGTTCTGATGAAAATTTGTATCAGTTTCTAGTTGGGGTCCTTGGTGGCTAGTTTTGTTTTTTGCTTGGATTCTTCTGCTATTTGGGCTACCGAAGCATTGAGGTGTGCAGGCTCACCAAGGTCATTTTTCAGATGCTCATTTAAAATACCCAAAATTTCTGTTTGTATCAAGGAATCCCCGACCTCTCGATGTATGGCATTTTTGATGGGGAGAGCCCAAGTCATGTGTTTCTTCTCTACCTTGTTGTCTTCAACCCAAGTTTGTCCGGAGGAGAACAAGGGTGCATCAAGCCGCTTGACCTAGGACCCTATGCTCACGCCCCTTTCTTGATTGACGACCTTTCCCTTAATATTTTGCCTGAGTACGACGGTTCAGTCTTCCTGGGGCAGTCTGAGGGAGGGCAGGTGTTAGGACCTGCGGTCCGTGCGACGGGCAGGGAGACTCCACCGTGCGAAGGATGTGCGAAATATGATATGAAACGAGCCAAAAAATGAGTTTATAAGGTGTTGGGCGAGACAACACATGTTGAACGAGTCGGCTTGGGCTTTTGGTTTGGGTCGACTGGGTGACATAACCCACCACCCTCCTGTATATATTGGAGGGCGTTTGGAGGCAAATGACCATCATTCGATTAACACGAGTTCAAACAAGGAGTTTTGCAATGCATGGATGAGCCCGCACGATGGACAGAACTCGAGTATAAAACTCGTTCAACAAAGTCGTTCAGAAAAGTCGTTCAAGAAAGTCGTTTAAGAAATTCGTTCAGAAAAGTCGTTCAGAAAAATCATTCAGGAAAATCGTTCAGAAAACTCGGGTGAGGTCGTCAGGCAGAACTCGGGCGAGGTCATTTAGACAGAACTCAGGTGAGGTCGTTGGGCAAGAAACTCAGGTGAGGTCATTCGGGTGAACCGAGTGAGGTCGTTCGGATGAACTGGGTGAGGTCATCAGGCAACCCAGGTGAAGTCGTTCGGGCAACCTGGGTGAGGTCGTTCGGGCGACCCGGGTGAAGTTGTGTGGCAACCCGAGTGAGGTCGTTCGGGTGACCTGGGTGAAGTCATGTGGCCACCCGAGTGAGGTTGTTCAGGCGAACTAGGTGAAGTCATGTGGCGACCTGGGTGAAGTCGTGTGGCTACTCGGGTGAACGATTTGGGTGAACGGGTGGATGTGCGGACGGGCGACTAGGCGAGGGTGCGGCGTGCACGCCGAAATGAAGAATCGTGTGGATGGGCGACTTGGGTAGGGCGTGCCGTGCACGAAAAAACAGTGGAAATGGTGAAGTGTTGAGATTGTGAACGGAGGTGTGACTCGTGCGGAGGCGCCCGTGTGTGGCGACTTGGTTACGACGAGGCGCACCCAAGTTGGGCAAACAACACGATTGTGCGACGAGGTGAACAAAGGGTTGGTGAGTCATGCAGAGACTGTGTGGATGCGCTAATGAGCTGGGCAACCGAGTTTGCTGAAGTTTGAAAATTGGCTAAGTGTAAATTTGGGGTTTCCAAAGATTTAACTTGTACTTGTAAAAGAAGATTATATGTATTGATTCGGGTAGACTCATATTGCAGGGAGTTGCCCTTCCTTTTATACTGTTGTGCATTTCTCTTGTATAATGTTGTTTATGTGAATGTTATGGGCTTTTACTTGTATAAAGGATAAAAATAATACTTGGTAAAAAAAATAAAACTAAGTATGGAATGTTAGGCATAGTCTACAATCGTAAGTATTGGTGAAAAGAAAATGATTGCTAGTGTTGCACCTCACTATAAGCGGTTGGAAGACTACTGCAGGTGTAGGGGCGTGATAGGTGGTATTAGAGCAGGCTGATGACCGGGTTGACGATGAAGTGCTGATCCCACTGCACTATCGTGACAGGTGGTATCGGAGCTGGTGAACTAAATCAAGGAGTAGATTCTGCGAAAGTCGAAAACTTGAAAGGGAGTTCAAGTTTTGCAGGTAGCAGGTGGAATATCAGGGTGATTCAGGTGAATGGTGAAACAGGTTTAGCAGGGGTGAAGCTTAGTGCTTGGGCCATGCTAAACGACAAAGCATGGCAAGTTTGGAAGAATGCGAAGGGAAGCTTTTGCTTACCTTATACAGGTTGAAGCAGATGAAAAAAGAGAACCCCCGGATTCGAAAGGAACTTGAAGTCTTGGAAAATAATGTTGAAGATGAACTTCTTCAACTTGGTTAGACAATGGAGCAATATGAAGTTGCAGATTGTGCTAACAAGGAAGAGGAAGCCGTGATGCTTGAGGATATTGTAGATGTGACAATGATGGAGGATGAACTTGAGGTTGATCAAGTTGGGCTAGGATCGTGCAGTTTGCAAACATGGATGGATGAGGATACTGATATGGAGGAGCCTCATGATGATGAAGTAGGTATTGATACTTATGTTTCACTTGAGCATTTGGTAGATGGACCGTATGCAGGGAAGGCCAAATTCAGTTTGTCGATGCTAGGGAGGATCCTACCATGGATGTCTATGATGAGACCTTGTATGGAGAAGCAAGGATTGTTGACTGTTGCAGGACTTGTTGGGGTTGTTTGTGATATTATGGTAGAAGGTACAAAGGCTCATGACAAGGGAGGAATATGATGATCGTTGTGGAGGATTGGGTCATGCTTTAGCCACATGGAGAATTGGCTAAGTGTCCGGCATGACTCATGGACAGATTGAAGAAGTTAACACACTTGAGGTACGATGATACTTGGGCGGACTTCTCATGGCCGAGACCAAGAGCAAGTCTTGGTGGAACCTTAGTGGGGGAGCTATGATGGAAGGGACTCATGATGTGATGATGATATGGTTGGGTGACCGAGTTCACTAGACCGAAGGTTGCAGACTTGGATGAGGATGACCGATTGTTGTGATTGGTCTACTTGGTTGGACACATGGGCAACTTAGTCATGGACGTCAAGTTGGAGACATGGAGCATGGTAGTCTTATGCATGGATATTGTGCAGGAGCACTTGTAGAGGTGTCACTTATGAGCATCCAATGAGGAGTGCCAAGGCAGGGATGTTGTGCAAGTAGATTTGCTGATGTGACATGGAGATGTTTTATTTATAAGCCAATGGAGAGGTTGTGCACTATTGTACAACAAGGCCATGGACTTGGATGGAGTTGTGAGCAGGCTATGGAGCATTCCTACTACATGGAGAGCTGAGGCATCTTGCAGAGACCTTTGGGCCGAGACTTGTATTTTTGCTGAGATGTTGATTGGAGATGACTCATGGAGCTCATGATGACATGAGGTTGTGACTTTTGGGGGCTTCATGTATGGTGGACTTAGAGGATTTGATGCATTGAGGAGCTGAGGTCAGAGACTTTGATGCAGGATGGGGTGCATACGTTTGAGTACATGTATGGGATTGGCTTGAAAGAGTGTCTTGATGTGGAGGATCGATACGAGGCACTTTGGAGTGATGGAGTTATGATGATGATGATGCCTTGGTGGAAACACTTGGGCATGGGTTGAGACGAAACTCAACCACTTTTGACACATGGATGGATGAGACAGGTCTATACTTGTTTCTATGGCAGACTTGAGGGATGGCACATTGCAGATATTATGGAGGTTGCTTCATGGACCTGGATGTGGCACATCGAGAGTTGGAGTTGATGAGATGATCTATTCACTTTGAGGAGATGGATGTTTTGTAGATGGATGATGATGTTGGGGTAGATGTGGTTGATTTCATGTAGCACATTAGTACCAGACATCATGGACAACATGTTGCAGATGAGATGAGGACTACTTCATGGACTTGAGCATGGCTTACTTATATAGAGATGGATTCTTGATCGAGTTGAGGATGTGACAGGATGTTCTAAGAAACAACTAATGATGGCATGAGGATGTGCATTCTCATGGTTTGAGCGTGACAGTTGGATTAGCTACCCAACTAGTTCAGACATGGGGGCTGACATGTACAGTGATGTGTTAGCATTGTGTTGGAGCATCAAGGTAGCAGTTCACATGATGATGACACATGATGAGGTCGACACGATATGTTGCAGGAAGCATGTAGCTTGAGATGGAGGGACCGGCCTTCCACGATGGGGAGCTGCATGTGGAGATTGTGACAGGATGGTCGATGGTCATGGATTGAGATGATTTCCGATGTATGACATACCTATAGGGTGTATACCTTGGTATAGTGATCTTGGTGATAGATGGTTGCTGGGATGAGATATTGTCGAGGACGACAATGACTTCTACTGGGGAAGGATGTTAGGACCTGTGGTCCATGCGACGAGCAAGGCGACTCCACTGTGCGAAGGACGTGCGAAATATGAAATGAAATGAGCCAAGAAACAAGTTTATAAGGTGTTGGGCGAGAAAACACATGTTGAACGAGTCGGCTTGGGAATTTGGTGTGGGTCAGCCGGGTGACATAACCTGCCACCCGCTCGTATATACTGGAGGGTGTTTGGAGGCAAATGACCATCATTCGATCAACATGAGTTCGAACAAGGAGTTCTGTAGTGCGTGGATGAGCCTGCACGACAGGTAGAACTCGGGTGTAAAACACGTTCAAGAAATTCATTCAGAAAATTCGTTCAAAAAAGTCGTTCAGAAAAGTCGTTTAGAAAAATTGTTCAGAGAAGTCGTTCAGAAAACTCGGGCGAGGTCGTCAGGTAGAACTTGGGTGAGGTCGTTCAAGCAGAACCCGGGTGAGGTGGTCAAGCAGGAAACTCGGGCGAGGTCATTCGGGCGAACTGGGTGAGGTCATTTAGGCGAGCTGGGTGAGGTCGTCGGGCGACCCGGGTGAAGTCGTTCGAGCGAGCCGGGTGAGGTCGTTTGGGCGACCCGGGTGAAGTCGTGTGGCGACCTGGGTGAGGTCATTCGAGCGACCTGGGTGAAGTCGTGTGGTGACCTGGGTGAGGTCGTTCGGGTGAACCGAGTGAAGTCGTGTGGCAACTTGGGTGAACGAGTTAGGGTGAATGAGTTGGGTGAACGAGTGAACATGCGGACAGGCGGTTGGGCGAGGGCACGTTGTGCACACTGAAATGAAGAATCGTGCGGACGGGCGACTTGGGTAGGGCGTGCCGTACACGAAGAAACTGTGGAAATGGTGAAGTGTTGAGATTGTGAACAGAGGTGTGACTCGTGCGGAGGCGCTTGTGTGTGGTGACTTGGTTACGACGAGGCGCGCCCAAGTTGGGCAAACAACACAATCGTGCGACGAGGTGAACGAAGGGTTGGTGAGTCATGTGGCGACCGTGTGGAGGTGCCAACGAGCTGGGCAACTGAGTTTGCCAAAGTTTGAAAATTGGCTAAGTGTAAATTTGGGATTTCCCAAGATTTAACTTGTACTTGTAAAAGAAGATTATATATATTGATTCGGGAAGACTCATATTGTAGGGAGTTTCCCCTCCCTTTATACTGTTGTGCATTTCTCTTGTATAATGCTGTTTATGTGAATGTTATGGGCTTTCACTTGTATAAAGGATAAAAATAATACTTGGTAACAAAAATAAAACTAAGTATGGAATGTTAGGCGTAGTCTACAATCGTAAGTATTGGTGAAAAGAAAACGATTGGTAGTGTTGCACCTCGTTATAAGCAGTTGGAAGACTATCGCAGGTGTAGGGGTGTGACAGCAGGGGTTCAAACAACTGCATCGCCTTCAATATATCGCGTGCATTGCTGCCTAGCCAAACTGTTTCTCCTGCGATGTTTTGTATTGCGTCCCGAAACATGGTAAAGTCTGGTTGTTTTAATTCTATCAGCCCTAGTCGCTGTGGTATGGAGCCCTGTTTCGCCCAGCAAATACGACCTTGAGAGAAGAAGGGAGAAACCTCTCGTAGCCGCTGCTTAAGTTGATCTGCCCCTTGGGACTCCTTTCCTGATAAAGATCTAGGCCAAACCATTAACGGTGAAACGTGCTTAGCTCTCCCAGCTGCCAGACTCCTTGCTATTCCATTGTAGCTCTGAAATCTGGGAGCGACAGTGGTGCAAAACGTCCCTTCTGAAACCCTAGCCATCACTCTTCCTGTCAATGACATATATGTATGATCAGTGATTTAATAAAATTAAACATGAAAATATTTGTAGAGATGTGAAATAGATATAAAAATAAATAATATAATTAAAAACTATCATAAATTCATCTTTCACTCTGGATCTACCAAATCTTGAGAGGAACCATGGAATCAAATCCCTTTACATGCAAATTTTCCTCAAGTTTTTCACTCAAAAAGAAGTTTGCATCTCTCTTGACTCTTGGTAGATCCTCAATTAAAATGGATGTATATTAGTGTCACATAATATAAACATCAAATTATTTTATAGAGCGAAATATTTTCAATCAGTTTTAAATTTTTTAAATAGATTCTATGAAATTTGTTGAAGTTTTGAAAAAAAATAAAATACTAGACTAAATATTTTGAAAATAAAACAAATATTAACTCCGGCTCTCAAGTACTATTTCACAAGTGGACAGTAATTGCATAATTTATTTGATGTTTAATATTTTGTGACATCTATGGCACTGCTCTTTTCCGCGTGCAACAACAAATTGGCTATTGAAGAATAGATGTTGATGTTGGGCATAAATAATCTCTTAAAACATATGTAAATTTATCTAAACATATACAT